>JARQOC010000007.1:204708211-204776240 GCA_033576535.1 Allobates femoralis | reverse complement strand
AGTCACCTATCCCAAAAATACCTTGAACACCAAGCCTACTCTCCCTTCCACCATGCCTATTCTTCTTCCCCTTTCCACCAGGACCTATGGATTTCCCACTCATATTTTATGCACTCAGATTTGGAAGCACTTGTTTGAGGTCAAAGACAGCCTTTTTAGGTGAAACTGAATGATTTCACAATCACTGGTTGGAGGCTTAATATAGCCTTTCCAGGAGAAATTGAATGATTTCATAATCACTGGTTTGAGACATAAAACAGCCTTTTTAAGGGGAAAATGAAGTATTTGGCAACTACTGCTTTTTGGTCCCAAAAAAAACTTTTTAGGGGAAACAGGATTTTGCAATCATTGGTTTGAGTCCAAACACAGCCTTTTTAGGGGAAAGTGAAGACGTTTGCAATCACTTCTTTGAAGCAAAATGCCTTTTTAGTACAAATTGAAAAATATGGAAAACACTGGATAGAGGCAAAAAAAAGCCTTTTTAGGGGAAACTGAAGGATTTGGTGATCACTGGTGTGAGGCCAAACAGCCTTTTTTAGGGGAAAATGAATTATTTTGCAATCACTACTTTGAGGCAAAAAAAAAATGCCTTTTAGGAGAATATGGCTGGGGTCACACTTGCATTGTTTTCATGAGTTTTTGGAGACCTGCATTTTTTTTAAAAAAAAAAAGGAAAAACGCACCCATAGGCCCCCATGTTAAAAAACGCATGCCCTAATAGCAAAAACGCATGTCTTAATAGCAAAAACGCATGTGTGATAGTACCATGCATTTTTGTGTGCATTTTTGCAATTATGTGTTTAGCTGACATCAAAAACGCATGCAAAAACGCATGATACATTAGTACCATTTAGTACCATCCAAAAATGCATGCGTTTTCCATAGGGGCCCATGTTAAAAAAACGCATGCGTTTTCTAAAAAACGCATGTGTTTTTAAAACAGCACCAAAAAATAGTGCATGCACTATTTTTTGGTGCAGATTTAAAAACGCATGCAAAAACGCAGGGTGCCATCAGACACCTTAAAAAACGCATGCTGAAATGAAAAAAGCATGCAGAAATGCTTGCGTTTTTTTAAGGCACTACAAAAACTCATGCAGAGTGTGACCCCAGCCTATGATAGATTTGGCTATCACTGGTTAGAGGCAAAAAATGCATTTTTAGGGAAAACTGAACGATTTGGCAATCACTGGTTTGAGGCCAAACACAGCCTCTTTAGGGAAAAATGAATGATTTTGCAATCGCTGCTTAAAGACAAAAAATGCCTTTTTAGTAGAAAATGAAAGATTTGAAATCACTGCTTTGAGTCAAAGAAAGACTTTTTGTTGGAAAGTGAAGGATTTTGCAATCGTTGATTAGAGGCCAAATATGACTTTTTACGAGAAACTGAGAAATTTGACAATCATTGGTTGGAGGCAAAACAGAACCCTTTTAGGGGAAAGTGAAAGATTTTTCAATGACTGCTTTGAGGCAAAAAATTCCTTTGTAGTACAAAAGTAAGGATTTGGCATTCACTTCATTGAAGCCCAACACAGTATTTTTAGGGGAAACACTAAAGGTACCATTACACACAGAGATATATTGCTTGCAATTCACTGGTTGCAGTGAAATCATGGACATATTGTTCTATTTTGTACACGGCAAAAAATGAGACTTTAGGCAATGGACACAGATTTGGTACTCACACTTGTTGTCTGCAAAAAAATGCCTATGTCCGGATGGACCCTCTCACCATCTTATTCTGTCTAAAAAGTCATTGAGTAGCTAGCTATCTTTTTGTTTAGCACAGATGGAGCAGCAAGGAGTTGCAGCAGCATTGTCCCTAACCAGTAACACTCTGAAAATGACGATGACGGCAAATAGCCGCTTCTTAAATCCCATGGGACATGTGACTTAGGCAGCCAGTTAAAGCCAACCAATTACACAAGCCCTTGTGTCTTCAATTCTTCGATGTTTTATGCGCCCTGATTGGCTGCCAGCTTAGAACATGAACAAAGAAAGTGTCGGGGAAAGAAATGTAGTCGGACACTACTATGACCTCTCCCCACTCCTCCCCCATCAATCATGTCCCATTTGATCTCCTACACTGTCAAAAGGTAGAGGAAAAGCATCACTTAAAACAGTAATTCTTTTTTATTTGACCAGTTAAAAAAACAAATCCGAGTTCGTTGACTTTTTTGTAAATTGCTCATGTTTTCAATCCCGAATGTTCAGGGAAAGTTCACTCATCTCTAGTTATGACTAAAGGAATTCAAGTGACATATGCAGATGCAATTTTTAATGCGAAAAGTAGATTTGCTCATATTTATTGTTGACCATATTGTTGCTCCTATATATGATCCCACAAACTTAATCACTGTGATTATGACTCTAGATGAAATATTGAAATTGATTGGACTTTCCCATCATACACTATTTTGCAAAATTGACCACACACTATTACAGAAGTGGTTGTGCTTGCTTGGCCACTATCCATTAACTTGAATAAGAAAAAAACATGCCAGCTAATTCTGTTCAGTTCGGGAATAGAGACTACTCAAATCCATTCTTTGAACTAATAGAGATTCAGCCACAGGGACCCTCCCCTTTAGACTATTATCTTTCCTTCATCCCAATCAGCTACCCCTACCAAATCTGTCTATCACAATAACTTAACACTTTCCCCTGTAAAGTGCACTACCTTGGAGAAACCCATGACTCTGCTCTATCCTTCAAGCCAATTATCTAAGCTCTTTTCATCGAATTCAGTCACCAACTAATTTTTTCACCCATAAATAGCTTTTTTCCTTAATTTTGAATCTTCTAAAATGTTAGTGCATACCCTCAACATTTCTCACCTTGATAACTGCAATTTCCTCTTTTTTGCTTTCCCAACTAACACTTTTGCATCTCTCCAGTCTATACTTATCTCTACTGGCTGATTAATCCATGTCTTAAGCCCCCGTCACACTAAGCGAGATCGCTAGCGAGATCGCTGCTGAGTCACAAGTTACATAGTAACATAGTTTTAAATAGTTTTTAAGGTTGAAGGAAGACTTTACGTCCATCTAGTTCAACCCATAGCCTAACATGTTTGGTGATGCAACAGCGTCCTCGCCAGCAATCTCGCTATTTTTGACTCTTAGCAGCGACCAGGCCCCTGCTGTGAGATTGCTGGTCGTGTCAGAGTTGCCTGGACCATTTTTTGATCGTTGGGGTCCCGCTGGGCAGCATGCATTGGTGTGTTTGACAGGAACAATGACCAACGACTTCAATACTACAGGTCTGAGAAACAGGGTCCCAATGATCTTCGTATCATTCCGGATCGTTGCGTCGCTGGTGAGATCTGACTGTTTGACATCTCACCAGTGACCACATAGCGATGCACCAGCAATCCCAGCCAGTTCGTATCATTGTCGGTATCGCTGGTGCGTCGCCAAGTGTGACGGTACTCTTACCTTCTACTCATTCTTCTGTCCACTCTGCTAATCTCTTCACTAGCTTCTAATTACCTTACACATTCGGTTCTCAAAAGATCGTCTTCTCTTGTATGTTCCTCAGCTAATCACCTCCAAGATTTTTCCCGGCAATCCCTCATCCTCCTGAATTCAATGCCTCACCATATCTGATTGCCTCCAATGTTTGGAGACTTTAGACACAACCTGAAAATTCATCTAATCAGGAAATACTACAATCTGCCATGGCACTACCTCCGTTGTTTCAACCTCTGACCAATTTCTCTTTTCTCCTTACCTTGTTGTATATGGTAAGCCCATCATGGTAGGGTACATTCCCACTCTTTTCCAGTCTGTTAGCTTGCTTACCTTATTTAATGTTTGTAATATATACTGTGGAATCAATGGAATAATAATAATAATAATAATCTCCAGAGATTATGTATTTTAAAAGCCACAAATGATTATGGTGGGAGCTTTTCAGGTTTTGCCTCAGGTCATGAATTAATGACTTATATTGTATGATGCCATGCAAAACTAATAGTACATGTCTACTACATAATTATCACTAAACTACTGTACAATACATTATGCTGCAGAATAATAGTGGCTGCATCCCTTAATATTATTCTCATACTTTCCACATGTGTCAAAACACTAAAAATGTTAAATGTCTATTGGGGAGTTCAACCTATTTAATATCAGGAAACCACATCGTCTGAACCACAGCCCTTAAATAAAATGTTGTGTCTGATGTCGGAGCTTTTACCAGGAGAAGTAGCAGAGAGAGTAGACTGGCTTCCTTTGATCTATCGATTATGCTAATGCTATTCCTGCTATTAAAAATGCAAGAGCCTTTTCAGTTAACATATTTCACTTAACTTCGGTACAACATGCTTAAATTCGGAGACTGCAAATCTTGTATCTGCTAGGGAAACCACAGGAGAGCTCTGGATTCTGGGATGAGGATAAGAGACTGTTCATTTGGCAAACATGATCTTACAAATGATGGAGGAAATATACTTTGTTAGAAAGTTTCACAATGTAACAGATCTACTATCCTACAAGCCAGTGATGCATTGTACCAGCTTTCGACACGGTTTTGTAATACCCTTTCCCTTATAAACATCCTCTCAAAATGCGTTATTCAACTACATAATATTTCAGTTTTTATTTATTTCCTGCTGCTGAAATACTACCAACATATTCAAGGGTGTTGTAGAGAAATTGTCACCTTCATATTATTATTATCATTATTATTATTATTATTTATCAGCCTTCAGGTCAATCTCGAGCCATGGCAACCTGACGGAAGATTGATCTTCCATGAGCCATGGCAACTTGATGGAAAACTGATCTTGCGCGAGCCTAGATAGGTCCACCAGAGTGTTCTACGCCTTCATCTTTACAGTATCAAGCCATTGGGTTGCTGGTCTTCCTCTTCATCTTGTACCTTTTGCTCTTCCTGCCATAATGTCCTTCTCTAGTGATTTTTGTCTTCATATGATGTGCCCAAAGTAGACAAGTCGTAGTTTGGTGATCCTTATTTCCAGTGATATATGGCTTGATTTGCTCACAGATAAATTTGTTCACTTTGGATCCTTATAATTTGGGGTTGTGTTCACATCTACAGTACACTGAAGGCTGCAAACACACTGGTTGGTATAATTCATACGACTGATACAGCAGTGGGTTTTAAGTTATATATGAGTGGAAGACAAAATACAAATGTGAACAGAGCCTAAGCTCTGTATCTCAGATATATAGATCATTGCATAAGAAGTCAATGCATCTATCATTTTGTTTTTGGAAAGTTTATGTAAACCAAGGACTCCAAATAATCACATGGTGATATAGGTCTATATTCAGACATTGTGTTTTTTTTTTTTGCTCCATTTTTTTTATGTTAATGAAATGCTACTTTTAAGCAAAAGCTATCAGATTTCCAAAATCTCATGCACATAATTACTTTTTTTCCTGACTGAATCAGAGAACTGTATTTTTTAAATCTGCAGCATTAATTTTTGCAGCATTTTGTGGCATCCTGATAGAAAGCAATAGAAAAAGTGTCTCCTTCCCTGAGAGGGGGCGATTCTCATAAACTGCTTTTACAGACTGAAGCCCCCTGGATTATTTCTACAAATGCACAGGGCACTTTAGGGTTAAATGATAAATTAGATATGGCAGTTTTCCTAAAAACATTTTCTTTCAAATTGGCTCTGCAGTTCTCACTTCTTCTTGTTCCCTAAAGGGTTAACTCTCAGGTCCCTGCCTACAGGTCTGGCAGTGACACTTGATGACTTGATGCCGTGGTGTGCAGATCAGAACAGAGGGGCAGCAAGCCTGCGCTCCTGCTGTTTCGTAATGACGTCGCAGTCTTCAGTGTCAGACTGCCGATCTGAAGCAGCATGTGTCTTGAGTATTGCCAGTCTGCCTACTCTGAAATTAGTCTATAATAAACCTTAATTTGAGTTAGGTTAAGTGCTTAACATATTGTGTCAGTAATAGACACTTTACTGTTTTGTTATGTTTATGTATAACTAGTATTCATTTGCTTTGGTTGTTATTTCTCCTTATTGTGTTTTTATTCCTAGATTTGTTGCTGAAAAAATAGCATTGCTTTAATTAGGGCAGGGACGTTGCAAGGACCGCCTGTTTAACGAGAGGCCCTGACGTCACTTACTCTCACAGGACCCGTTGACGCGCTAATGTGCAAAACGGTGCGACCGTTGTCCACCTGTTCATGTACCCCCTCCCTGCAATCTATGTAACCCACTTGTTTTGGAATAAAAAGTCTGCACCATACATCAAGACTGGTGAGTGCAGCCTGAACTTTGTTTAAACATACAGTACAGACCAAAAGTTTGGACACATCTTCTCATTCAAAGATTTTTCTGTATTTTCATGAATATGAAAATTGTAGATTCACACTGAAGTCATAAAAACTATGAATTAACACATGTGGAATTATATACTTAACAAAAAAGTGAGAAACAACTGAAAATATGTCTTATATTCTAGGTTCTTCAAAGTAGCCACCTTTTGCTTTGATTACTGCTTTGCACACTCTTGGCATTCTCTTGATGAGCTTCAAAGCAGCAAAGCGCCCCCACACCATCACACCTCCTCCTCCATGCTTCATGGTGGGAACCAGACATGTAGAGTCCGTCCGTTCTCCTTTTCAGCTTCGCACAAACACATGGTAGTTGGAACCAAATATCTCAAATTTGGACTCAACAGACCAAAGCACAGATTTAGTGTGGGTGCCAGCATGGGGGCATTTAGAGTGGCTGATGTGCATATCGAGAATGGACTGAGTGAGTGCAGGATGGGGTGCTATGTACCATCACTTGGGGCCATGTCCAGGATGGGGGACTATGTGTACAATCCTTGGGGTCATATCCAGGATGGGGGGCTATGTACCATCACTGGGGGCCATATCCAAAATGGGGGACTATGTGTACCATCCTTGGGGTCATATCCAGGATGGGGGGCTATGTACTATCACTGGCAGCCATATCTTGGATGGTGGGCTATGTGTACCATCACTGGGGGCCATATCCAGGATGGGGGGCTATGTACTATCACTGGAAGCCGTATCTAGGATGGGGCGGCTATGTGTACCATCACTGGGGGCCATATCCAGGATCGAGGGCAATGTACCATCATTGAGGGCCATATCCAGGATGGGGGCTATGTGTACCATCAATGGGGGACATATCAGGAAGGGGGTCTATATGTACCATCACTGGAGGTCATATCCAGGGTGATGGGCTATGTGTACCATCACTGGGGGCTATGTACCATCACAGGGGGCTATGTACCGTCATAGGAGCCATTTCCAGCATGGGGGGGATTTGTACCAGGATGGGGGACATATATATCAGGGTGCGGGGCTCATGTACAAGGATGAGAGACATATATACTAATTGTAAGACGGGCACTGGCAGTATAAGACAGACCCCATTTAACATTAAAAAATATTTTTTTCTCTCTTCCTTCACCAAATGTGGGATTTGTTTTATAATCCAGTGCATCTTATAAAGCGAAAAATACAGTATATGAAGCGCCATCGAGAATCAGTCATAAAACTTTAGTTAGATAGAATGGTGATCTTTATTTACACATTTTGGAGCCAGACTCACTTCTTCTTCAGAAGTATGTGATTTGTTCTGAAGAAGGAGCAAATTTAGCTCTGAACTGTGTAAATAAAAATCATCACTGTATCTAACTAAAGTTTTATGACTGATTCTCGATGGCGCAGCATATACACCCTTTCTACTACCAGTTCACATTTGAGACAATCATGAATTATTCACATTTCTTTGGTTTAATTTTTTTTTCCCAACCTAAAATTTTACTTTAATTGGAGACTTCCAGTTTGGAGACTGAAACATGTATTGAAAGAGGAACCTCAGGTTGCAAACTATTGTGTAGTATTGCGTAGAACACATGATGTTTCTTCCAATGTATTTGGTATCATACCTGACGTGCAGTTTCTTGTAATGGAGGCATGAGAGATAGTGCCTGTCCTGACCTTCTAGACCAGGGGTCTCAAACTCCAGGCCTCGAGGGCCGCACACAGTCCAGGTTTTCAGGATTTCCTTAGAGTTTGACAGTTGGTCGTTTGATTGCCAACTGTCAAATGCAATGGAAATCCTGAAAACCTGGACTGTGTGCGGCCCTCGAGGCCTGGCGTTTGAGACCCCTGTTCTAGACCATGTCAGTGCTGCTAACCTCTAAAATGAGGGAGAAACAATATGAACATCTGCTGAACAAACAGCATGTACTCCTTCCCTCTACTTTATTGAGCTCCCACACTCTCTTCGACGTACTGAACAATCTCAGACCACCATATTCCAGAGCGTTGCATCAGAAAAAAAGTCACAATTACAACAACTATTTGCCTTTTCTCTTTTTACTGTTGCTCCTCTCAGGTGATATCTTTCAAAATCCTGGTCCACCCTCCACCAACTTCAACCCCTCTCCCACCACACATAGAAACCCTACTAACCTTATCAACATTACTTGCACACCTTCATCTCCCTCTTTTACTCTTTTAATTGTGCTCTCTGGAATCCACGGTCTGTATGCAATAAGCTTCAATTCATTCATAACTACTTTCTCACTAACTCCCTTAATCTGCTGGCCATCACAGAAACCTGGATCCAGGATTCAGACACAATGTCCCCTACCGCTATTTCTTATGGCGGCTTACATTTTTCTCATTCCCCGAGATCTGGGAACAGACATGGTGGTGGAGTTTGCTTACTACTGTCTCCATAATGTCCTTTCCAGGTCATCCCCTCAGCTCCATCACTCTCATTCCCCTCTTTTGAGATCGACACAATAAGGCTCTTCTGTTCTCTCCCCCTCAGAGTAGCGGTGGTATACCGCCCCCCAGGGTCACCCATCTAGTTCCTGGACCATTTCTCCACATGGCTGCCACATTTCATGTTCTCAGAATTACCAACCCTTATTTTGGGAGACTTCAACATCCCCATAAACAGCCCCATCTCCCCATCTGCATCCCAGCTCCTATCTCTAACAACAGCTCTTGGCCTCTCACAGCTCTCAACCTGAGACACACAAGGATGGTAAAACCCTTGACCTCATCTTTGCCTGGCTCTGCTCAACCTCTTCCTTAGATAATTCACCTATTCCCCTCTCTGACCACAACATTCTCTCCTTCAAGTTTACAAACCCTCGCCCACCCCAGCACAGTCCGACCTATCACACATTCAGAAATCTACAGGCCATTAACCCTCATGCACTCACAGACTCTCTAGACTCATCACTGTCCCCAATCTCCTCATGCTCCTGTCCTGATCTGACAGTCAGTCACTTAAATGACTCTCTCAGAAGCTACCTGGACCAAGTAGTGCCCCTCACCTTCCGAACCTCCAAATACAGAGTGAAACAGCCCTGGCTCACATCGCAAACTCAATTCCTCCAGCGATACTCTAGGAGTGCTGAGCGTCTATGGAGGAAAACCTGCACACCAGAAAACATCATTCATTATAAATTTATGCTGAGAACTTACAACGCTGCTGTCACGCCCTAGGGCGTACCCTGAGGTGTGGACCCACTGGACCGCAGCTATTGCGGATGCCGATACCAGGATGACAGAGAACCGGACAACTGAATACTTTTAAAGCTTTATTTAAACCAAAGGCAAATGCAAGGTGGCCCCAAGGGAAGGCCGCAAGGATACAACACAAGTACCCCTCAGTAAGATGCCCAGGATAGGTGACCCCATAGGACAGGGATATCACCTGGACCCGCTAACCGAGGTGCCCGGTGGAGCGTTACTTGCGCATCGCCGACCCAAGGGGGGCAAAACATGAAATGCAAAATCAAAGAACTCAATGAGCGGACCCAGAAGTAAGAGGAGCAGCACGAGGAAGATCCGGGCGCAGCAATGGAACAGCACAACTGCAAAAGGAACAAAAAGACAGGTATTAGATTAGCAAGCCAATAAACAGACTAGCAGGACCAGGACTGGCAGCGTCACAAGGAATGAATTTGCCCCGGCGAGGTCTGGCAGTGAATGCAGGGTTTATAATCCTGCAGCACAGCAATGATTGGCCAGGGGGCGGGGCAGACTGATCAGCACCAAGACTCTATAAAAGGAGCTGAGAGAGCACCTCCGCCTCCTAGTGAGATCCCAGAGAGGAAGCAGGAAGCACATTCAGAGCTGCAGGCAGATGTCAGGCCACCCTGGAACCTCGGAGCCGCCTGTGGATGACCGGCACCCTGGAACCCCGGGAAGGAGAGGTAACAGATCAGGAAGAGGGGGAAACAGGGTGTGGAGTGGGGACCCCGGACAGCGGGGCGGCTACAGCTGCCCTTCACCTTGCCAAACAAAACCTACTTCACCACCCTGATTTCCTCATTATCCAGCAACCCAAAAAAGCTCTTTTACACCTTTCATTCTCTCCTTAGTCCTAAAGTGCAGGCCCCCATCACTGACCTCTTTGCTCATGATCTGGCTTCCTACTTCACAGAGAAAATAGAAAACATCCATCAGGAAATCAACTCCCAACCTCAAATTTCTGTTACCCGTACCTCTCCCCACATTTCCTCCGGCTCACTCTCCACATTCGACCCAGTCACAGAAGAAGTCTCCAGGCTCCTCTCGTCCCACCACATGCACTGCTGACCCCATCCCATCTCACCTACTCCAGTCTCTCTCTCTAGTGGTCACCACTCACCTAACCAAAATCACTTCAATCTCTCCCTCTCTTCTGGCATCTTCCCCTTCTCCTTCAAACACTCTATCATTACTCCATTATTAAAGAAAATGTCTCTCGACCCATCCTGCACAAACAACTACAGACCAGTCTCCAATCACCCCTTCATCTCTAAACTCCTGGAGCGTCTGGTCTACTCCAGCCTCACTCATTATCTCTCCACTCACTCTCTTCTAGACCCATTACAGTCAGGTATCCACCCCCTACATTCTACAGAAACTGCTCTCACCAAAGTGACCAACGACCTTCCGACAGCAAAATGTAATGGTGACCACACTCTGCTTATTCTTCTTGATCTATCTGCAGCCTTTGACACTGTTGACCACCATCTCCTACTCTCAATGCTGCACTCCATGGGCATCAAGGACACAGCTCTCTCCTGGTTCTTTTCCTATTATTCTGACCGTTCTTTCAGTGTATCATTTGCTGGCTCCACTTCCTCCCTTCTTCCTCTCACCATTGGGGTCCCTCAGGTTCAGTCCTTGGACCTCTTCTCTTCTCTATCTTAAACTCAACCTTTCCAAAACTGAACTTCTTCTGCTCCCGCCCTCCACTAACCTCCATAAATAGGACATCTCTCTCTCAGTGTCCACCACAATAACGTCTAGGCAGCAGGCTCGCTATCTGAGTGTTATGTTTGATCTGATCTTTCCTTCACCCCATATATACAATCTCTCGCCCTCTCTTGCCGCTTGCACCTGAAGAACATCTGTAGAATTCACCCCTTTCTCACCTTGGAAACCACAAAAACCCTCACTGTGACCCTGATTCACTCCTGCCTTCCATATTGTAATTCTCTTTTAATAGGCCTCCCCTGCATTAGACTCTCCCCTCTCCAGTCCATCCTTAATGCAGCAGCCAGGGTCACCTATCTAGCTAACTGTTACTCGAACACTTCTGCTCTATGCCAGTCATTGCACTGGCTGCCTATACATTATAGGATCCAATTGAAACTGCTTGCTCTCACCCACAAAGCCCTTCACAGTGCATCACCTCCCTACATCTCCTCCCTCATCTCTGTCTATCAACCCACCCATTCTCTTCGCTCTGGAAGTGACTTTAGACTCACTTCTGCATTAATCCGAACCTCCCACTCCTGGCTCCAAGACTTCTCTCGAGCTGCACCAATTCTCTGGAATGCTCTACCACAAGAAATTAGGTGTATCCACAACTTACATAGTTTCAGGCGATCCCTAAAAACACATGTTTTAAGGGCGGCCTATCATGATCCCTAGTCAAAGTCCTCTAGACATAGCCTATCTGCTCCACCAGTCTAAAGTGGACCACAAATAATAGTTGGTGGCCACTTATACTGCTCTTATCTGTTCCCCATCTCCACAAGTTGACTATACCATCATTGTAAATAAGCACCTGTACTTTGTGTCACCACCTAATTGTTAGATTGTAAGCTCTTATTGTGGCACCGCTGCAGGGGATTGCCACAGGTTACACTGGTGCAAGGAAGGACTGACACCTTGATTTGCTCAGCACACACCACTTACCACTTCAGACCTAAAGGGGAGCTCTACTGGCTGCATTAGGTCAGTTCCCCTTTAAGAAGATCCAGGCTGAGAGGAAGAGACAGTTAGTCCCAGTGAACAGTTTTCAGTTAGTTCATGTAAGGAGAGGAGAAGGGAGGAGGCAGAGCTGTTGGTCTCTGGTGAGAGATACAGGCCAGGACCAGGGACGACTGTCCGCTGTGCACACCCCAGGGAAGGGGCCGGAGGCAAGTAAAGGAGACAGGGAACAAGAAAAGGGATCAAAATATGTACCCCTTTAGCAAAACCGGACACTGGAGTCCGATGCTGCCAGCCTGCAGAGCCGTAGCAGAAAGCCCAGTAAACTCAGGAGGAGTTCAGCCTTGAGGAGATAGAGAAGAAGACATTAAACTGACCAAGCACAGGACCAGGGGCCGCAAGAGGAACAGGGACCCCGCAGGAGGACCTCATTGTCAGTTTAAGATAACAGAGAAGTGGAGGGTTCAGACTCAGGCAGGACTCAGGTGATAGGCAGGTGATAGTCCCAAATTGCACTGGACCTGGTTAGTACTCTGGACTGTACCTGTTATGTGACCATCAGTAAAAGGTACCGAAACAACCATCCTGTGTGTCTGTGTGCCTGTTTAACGGCGGTAATTCACCTTTGTGCCAGAAAGGACCTCATCACTGCCCTCCCTCACCATCATCCTTCATCACTGCCCTCCTTCACGATCTTCCTTCATCGCTGCCCTGAGGTAAAGCTCCACCTGTGGGGAGCTGTACCACACTTTGCTGCCCTAACCATCACCTCAGCGGCCGGCTGGCAGCGCCGGTGCCATATTACCGGGAACTACAGGTGGCGTCAAGTTCCCCTGTTAATAGCCCCTTCTCCCATCAACAACATCCCCTTTTGAATGATCCCCAGGGCACGGCACCGGGATTCTGTCCACCCGTGACACCCTACTCAGCAGACCCGGTGGCCGAGTACCCCCCAGTAGCCTTGGCCTCTTCATTATGAGCAGCGCTGTCATTATTTTGCTCTAATTATTGTGTTGTATTGTGCTTTGTATTATATTGTATTATTTTTTGTATGGTGTTGTATTGTATTGTATCTTCTAATAACTGTTTCTTATGATTGTTTAAACATGAACTTCGAATTGTGAAACACTGTGGAATATGATGGCGCTATATAAATAAAGATTATTATTATTATCATTATTATTAATGCGGCTCTTCAGTGGAGAGGATGATTGGATTATGTAACTGCTATCTAGAATAATGAATATGTATTTGTAAAGAAAAGTCAAGGGTATGTGCACATAGCATCTTTTTCAGTTAAATTCCAAGTGGAAGAAGCACCACAAAGGTGTCTATTATATAAGCATAGTACATAGCTGTGTCAAAAGGATAAAAACTGGACATCTTCCTCCTTTGGACCAGCACAGAAACGGCCCTTTTAGATTTTTTCCAGTTTATGAATAGCATTAATAGTACTATTAAATTCACTATGGTCAGCTCTTCAGAACAGTTACAGTTCCTTGATGTCTCTGTGACAAAAAATGGCAATATTTTGTCGACTAGTATTTTTGTAAAACCTACTGACAGGAATAACAGTTTGTTGTTCTCAAGTCACCATCCTCGCAACATGGTGGAATCTATTCCGTTCAGTCAATTCCTGAGAGCAAAGAGAATAGAAAGTGATGAAAAGTCGTTGGATAGTACCCTATATGTAATGACAGCTAAATTTGTTAAAAGGGGTTATCCGGTGAAGCTCTTGGAAAAACATAAAAATAAATTGAAATCAATTGAAAGAAGGGATTTATTGGTACCAAAAGAAAGAGATAGAACTAAACGTGTTCCATTTGTCTCTGTGTTTTGTGAGGAAAGCAAACTGGTAGCCCAGATTATTAGGAAACATTGGAGCACATTATCTAATGGTTTGCCTGAAATTTCGGAGTTTCACGACCCCCCTCTCTTTTCCTATAAGAGAAATAAAAATTTGAAGGATCAACTTGTACGTGCTGATGTTGGTTCCTTTAAGAAAAGGAAACAAAGTTTCTTCACTGGGATCACAAGAAAAGGCTGTTATCCATGCTTAAATTGCATTAATTGGAAAGCCATGATAAAAGGCACTGAATTCACTGATAGGAATGCAGTAAAAATGTACAAGATCAATGATTTTTTAACATGCGATTCTGATTTTATTATTTATATTATTTGCCCATGTGGTTTGAGGTACGTGGGAGAGACCACTTGTGACTTTAAGACTCGTTTTTCTCAGCACAAGTATACAGTTCGCAAAAAGAGAACGGATCTCCCCGTACCTAAACACTGTGTTGAGTTTGGTCATAAAGACACAGACCTGAAGTTCATGATTATTGATCATGTCCCCCCTCTGAGACGTGGTGGTAATAGAACGGCGACATTAAAAAGAAAAGAACTTCAGTGGATCCATGCATTGAAAACATTGAGACCAGAGGGACTCAATGTTGATTTCAAATTACATGGTTTAACTTAATTTATAAAATTATATTGGAGGTTCTATGTCTCTATTTTTCATTTTATATGTGTGCATATTGTTTTTGTATTGTATTAAATTTTTTTGCTTTTTTCTTCACAGGTGATGGATATTGCTTGAAAACCTGTTTTCACCTACCATATCACGTTGTCTCTGTCCCTTAATAATTTTTTCTATATGGTTATATAATAAAAAGAATCTCTTTTTTCATACTGCAAAAGTGCTTGTGTGTAATTTAATTCCTTTTGGACACCAACTCAGTGTTGATTGTTTATGTATGGAGGGGTTTTTGTTCTGTGGATCTTGGTCATTTGGCGCCTCAGTGTAATTACTGGGTCGTCCGGATATTCCATGTTTCACTGCCATTCCATTTTTGCTCTGACAGGCATTATGGTTTGGTACATGAACCCCTTGATGATTGGTGAGTTTGGTGTCCGTTCTCTATTGTATTATATATAAGGTTTTTTACCTATTTACTATGACCGCACAGCACTTACGAGGTATGGGCATAATAGGTCGCCGGCCAGTGCCAAAAATGGCGGCGGCGGACCTCATTTGCAAATGCACATGCGCAGTGACACTGCGGCGTCATGACGTCATGCCGCTATCGGAGCATGCGCAAACAAACCAGGAAGACGCTGGGAACATGAGGCACTCGTGATGTGGAGTGAAGGACAAGCATATTCTAATCACCTGAGTATACATGCATTTTTTAATATTTCACATATGTCACCAATCAATGTATTATCACTTATTAATGATTTTAATACTACCAGGAATATTGTACCTGGTGTTTATCAGCACTATATGAGGCACTTTATATATATATTATGGTTGGACACATTATGGAATTTTTTATAGTCATTCCAGTGACATTTATTGTAAAAGATTTGATAATTGATCATATGATGTTTTCTGCATAAATAACACAGCTATACCCATGATGCACTATGCCTGATGAAAACCGCAAGGTTGAAACGTTGTACCACATGGCTTGAGTAAAGCTGTTTTTTCACTACTGTGACTTGGAGTGCTGCCTGTCTTTTTGGATCCTGTGTCAAAAGGATGTTACTATGCACATGTTCCGTTTTATGACACTTGTTTTAACAGCTTCAAGGTTCAGAAAGAGGGTAAAAGACCCAACATGTTCATTATTCAGGTGGATTCCACTGGCAAATTGTGAAATCCCTATACCCAAAGCACTGAGAAGTGGGGGGTGGACGAGGAGGATAGGGATATCAGAGTAGGACTCATCAGACCTGAAGTCACTTTGTCGCAGTTGATGAGCAAACAGACATTGGCCAATGTTTGTACTAAGAACTTCAGAAATAAAAAATTAGAATTTTTGAGTTTTTTGAAAAAAACTTAAGTTTTTAAACTTCTTTTTCCTCATATACATATAGCTCATAGCATTTGTACATCATTGGTAGTAGCTGTGTGCTGCAAGAATTTTTTTCAAATAGATAGAAAGATGGTGGCAGAGCTGTCACAAGAACTTTCACAAGGTTACCAGTGAAGTTACTACAGGAAAATGACTACCAGCAATTTCCTGAAGCAGCTCTCCCTGAGTAAACACAGTAAATCCGCATGAAAATTCACCTAATAAAATTTACACAATGCACAACAATAGAGATGAGCGCACCCGTGGAAGTTCGGATTCTGCTGGTTCAACCAGACTTTAGATAAAGTTCTGTTCTCAACCCGAATCTGACCCAAACCTTATCTGTAGTGATGGGCGAACCCGAGCTGTAAAGTTCGGGGTCCGTACCGAACACCTAGTGTTCTGTCACAGATCGCGAACACAGACTTTCCTGGGTAGTTTGTGTTACAGTTCGGGTTTGGGTTCAGGAGCAGGGGAGCTGTAATAATAAAGAAAATAGTTATTAAAAAGCTTTATACTTACCGCGTTCCACCGTCACTCTGCGTCTACTTCTGTTACTGCTCATTAACTTTCTAGATATTCACAGCAGAGGGGCCCAACAGCCAATCACAGATGCTGTCACAGAGAATGGGCGTTTGCTCACAGAGATATGCAGTAGAGCTGAAGATCTTCCCTGTGGATTGTGTAATAGGGAGTTTTTTTTGTAAATTAAAGATGGGAAACAGGGTTTTATTTCTAAATTTTTTTTTGGTGTTGTCATTTTTTGCTACTTACCAGAAATTATTTGGAGGTGGGTCTAATTTTGACCTGACACTATGAATTTTGGGCTTAGTGCCAGATGGCAATACAAATTTGGCATTAACCCTTTTATTACCCAGCATGCCCCCGCCACCAGGGCCACTGGAAAATTCTGGGTTCAGTGCCAGAAAGTGGCGCATCTATGAATGTGCCTTTTTCTGGGGCAGATGCACGCTGCAATTTACAGGTGGGGGGGGGTGCAGAAAGCATGGGCCATCCTGTGCTGCAGATTCAAACCCCCAGCTGCCTAGTTGTACCTGTCTTGAAACCAAAAATACGGCAAAGCCCCATGTAATTTATTTTAATTATTTAATGAAATTAATTAAATAATTAAAAGGGCTTCCCTATATTTTTGGTTTCCAGACAGGTAAAAATAGGCAGCTGGGGGTATGGGGCAGCCTGTACTTGCCTGCTGTACCTGGCTGGCATACAAGAATATGGGGAAGCCCCACATCATTTTGAACAAAATTTTCTGAGAATAATTTTATAAAATGGGCTCAGCTGTGTTGCAGTTTTGGTGTTTCTTGGGCCAGGAGATGCAGATGAACACATTGAACACAATGCACCAAAAAAATCATGAAATCTGCAGCAAAAACCGTTCACAGTTTTGGTGCTTTTTTTGGCCAGGAGATGCAGATGAACACATTGAACACAATGCCTGCAGTTTTGTGCCAAAAGTGCACCAAAAGAGCATGAAATCCATGGCAAAAACCACGTCATGGTTTTGGTGCACCAATTTACTGTGGCAGTGTCTGTCATGTCTGTAATGCTGTTTAATAACTATCTTCTTACTTTTACAGCCTCGTAGCCCCCATCTCATAACTATACAGTCTGAGTTCGGCGTTCAACTCAAGTTCGAGCCACTTTCGGCCCCAAACCCAAACTTTAATAAAAGTTCGAGTGAGTTCGCTGAACCCGAACATTGGTGGGTTCGCCCATCTCTACTCACCCACATACATCCAGCCATATACCAAGCACTTCTGGAAGAGGGAGGGTGGGGTTTTCTCTTTTTTTTGTTTTGGAACACACTACATCTGATAATGCTGATTTTAACCCCATTCAAACACTGCAAACAGCTCGCACTGGGCCGATCACCAAGTGTACCCATGCACAACGATGCTCACTTGAGTGGTTTGCATACATAAAGCACCCAAGCTTCAAACCCGAGCACTGATTCTATTGTAAAGTCTGTGCTTGGCACAAATATTGAACGTTAAAGTTCGGGTCTATTCATCTCTACATGGCAATATCAAAACAACAAAAATTGACGCTTTTATGAGGTTGATTTACCTGGCAAAACTGAATGGCTTTGTCAGCCTCTAATTGAACCCCCTGCACCCTCAATGTTCATGGTGAAATCTAGAAAATACTTCATGCAATACATTGGTTTGTGCTGTTTTGAGGTCAGTGGTGTTTTTTCAATATTCAGCATGTTATAAGACTTTTTACTTCTTTTCTTGTTACAAATAGAGAGTCTGTGCTTGCACTCTCTATTTCTCTTTACAGAAATAATTGGTAATTTGCAAAGTTATTAATTCCCAGCTTTCCATAGAGAAAAACATCACCAGCAGTCCGGAGAGACCTAAGGCGCAGGCAAAACACTATCTTGTTCTATACAGATTAGCAAAGCATTTGTAATTTTGCATAATATGTATGAATTGAACTATACTTAATACATAATAGAAGCCATTCCTGCTCCATAGTGAGCTTCAGGTGTATAGGTGCCTGAAAATGGCACCTAACCCTCTTTTACATAAAACAAGTGTAAATATGCATGTATCGTTAGAACAGAGCTGGAAGGGTTTAAATCGTTACATATGCATCCGAGCTGTGTGTTCCTAATTTTGCATGCAGCGATAGCATAACGCTACTAATCCCCATTCACAGGGAAATGCATACACTACATCATTATTAGCCTCTTCACTTCCCAAATCAATAGTGTGGATGTTTGCAGAGCAAGCTAATTAGTCTCGCTGTGGGGCTACAGTACAAGGTCGGCAATAGCTCGTTGGTACAGTACCCTGATTATTGACCGGATGCTAACAATGTACAAGACATCTGGGGTTAAACCTTTTAAAGGAACAATGGTAGTTAGCTCAGAAGAAAAGATAATGCTTTAATTGTTATCCTTAGACTAATCCAAACATGTGTAGGGAGGATAAATGTGGCCTAAGCAGGACAAATGCTAAGATATTAGGATTTACAATATCAATAAAATCTTCACACCAATGTTTAACTCTTCGGATCTTCTACATTGAGAGTATAGACGCTCTTTCATGTAGCAGCATCTTAGTTTTAAGTCTATATATGACTGATTATGCCTATTGAGTAAAGCAAATAAAGTGCAAATGTACTTTATGGAATATCAGTATCATCAGCAGTGATCACCATCACACAGGATGACTATTCCCACAGATACTTATAACTGTTCACATATGAATGCAATTCACTGAAATAGACACTGTCACAATCCCCCATTTAGTGTGTCTCAGACTCAGTAAAAGTTACTGGTGTGTTTTGTAACTGGTGTGCAGAGCTAAGTTAATTGGCTGTGTAGGCTTCCATTGTGGTTCTGGGTGGTTCTAAATTGCTTAGGTGTTCAATCTTCCCTGTGATTCCTCTGCTACTTTACTGAGCAACTTCTCCCAGAATCCTGCCAGTCATACATTCCATTTGACGTGGTGCTTGTCCTGCACTATTGTGAATGTCTTGTTCTAATTTTTGTTATATGACCCTGGACTGTTACTTGATTTCCCCTTTGTATTCTATCTGTGCTTTGACCCCTGGACCATGATCTGAATAGGCCAGGGTCACACATGCCCATGCGCTTTTTTAAAGCCCTAGGAAACCGGATCTGGTTTTATAAGGGTGCCAATAGTGTTCCCTGAGGTCCTGGACGTTTCTTTTTTGGAAATTTATAGACTTAGTAATTTTTTCACCAAAAATGCATATTCATTAATGCATGGTGCCTATATGTACCATGAGTTAACACATGCGTCTCCCATAGGGCCCCATGTTAAAAAAAGCATGCTAGCAGCATTTTTGGGATGATGCATAAAAATGCATGCGTTTTTTGAGAAACGCATAGACACATACACTAACACATATGCGTTTTTGGACTTTGAAAAAAAAAATGTCCCAAATGTTCCCAAAAACGGATTTAAGCCAAAAATACATGGTATGTATGATCATGGCCATGGACATCTATCGACTCCCTGGGCCTCCTTTGGCTCTCCTGGAAACCATACCATCAACCATTTCATGATTATATATCTCTGTCTACTCCTTGAATACTATTTGCCCTCCTGGAACCTGACTCAGGATTACCCCACTTCTCTGCATCCTATACTACATGTAAGTAGTGACTGCATCACATCCTAACTATAAGTATTGACCAGTGTCACAGGCACAAAATAAAAAAAAAAACATACACACATCCGTCCAGATATGACTTATTGTCTCTTATGACTTTTTTTACACCGGTGTAGAGCAGGAATATGCTTCAAAACTGTTACCTATCAACATACTTGCATCTCTATGAGCTCTATGTACAAAACTAGTTTTCTGATATTTTATTCTCATTTAGGCTAGGGTCACACTTGGCATGAGTTTTTTTGGTGCCTTAAAAATAAGTACCGTATATACTCGTGTATAAGCCGAGTTTTTCAGCCCAAAAATTGGGCTGAAAAGTCCCCCCCTTGGCTTATACACGGGTCATACGGTATGCTGTGGGGCGGGCTGCACCGGTGGCTGGAGGAGGCAGGAGGGGGCCGCGGTGACCGCAGGTGGTCACGTGGGGCCGCCTCATTAGTACAATGAATATGCACGGCATCCCCCCGTCCATCAGCGGCGGGGGGATGCCGTGCATATTGCACTACACAGCCCCCCCTCCTTATTATGGGTCCCCCAGCAGTAATAAACAGCCCACCCTCCTTATCATGGCTCCCCCAGGCTGCGGCAGCTGTCAAAATAACAAACACTTTATACATCACCTTCCGGCGCAGCTACTCCGGTCCTGGCTTCTTCTTCCTGCTTGTGCCGGTGTCATGTGACCGGGTGCAGGAGATGACATCATTTCCTGCGCTCGGTCACAGAAGCCGGCACAAGAAGGAAGAAGAAACCGGGACCGGAGGAGCTGCGCCAGAAGGTGATGTATAAAGTGTTTGTTATTTTGACAGCTGCCGCAGCCTGGGGGTGGACATACTAAGGAGGGGGGGCTGTGTGTTACTGGTGGGGGCCAGTATACCACCACTGGGGGGCCTGTTTACTACCACTGGGGCTGTATATACCTCTGGGGCTGCTGGATACTACCACTGGGGCTGTATATACCTCTGGGGCTGCTGGATACTACCACTGGGGCTGTATATACCTCTGGGGCTGCTGGATACTACCACTAGGGCTGTATATACCACTGGGGCTGCTGGATACTACCACTGGGGCTGTATATACCTCTGGGGCTGCTGGATACTACCACTGGGGCTGTATATACCTCTGGGGCTGCTGGATACTACCACTGGGGCTGTATATACCTCTGGGGCTGCTGGATACTACCACTGGGGCTGTATATACCTCTGGGGCTGCTGGATACTACCACTGGGGCTGTATATACCTCTGGGGCTGCTGGATACTACCACTGGGCTGTATATACCTCTGGGGCTGCTGGATACTACCACTGGGGCTGCTGTATACTACCTCTGGGGATGCTGTATACTACCACTGGGGCTGCTGTATATACCTCTGGGGCTGCTGTATACTAACTACTGGAGCTGCTGCTGTATATACCACTGGGGCTGCTGCTGTATACTACCACTGGGTCTGCTGTATAACCTCTGGGGCTGCTGTATACCACACTGCTGGGGGCTGTATACCTGTGCTTGGGTCCACCCTCGGCTTATACACGAGTCAATAGGTTTTCCCAGGTTTTGGGGGCAAAAGTAGGGGGGTCGGCTTATACACGGGTCGGCTTATACACGAGTATGTACGGTATGCGTTTCTGCATGCTTATGTCATTTCTGCATGCGTTTTTCCATGCATTTTTGAATCAGCACCCAAAAGAAGTGAACTTTTTTTTGTGCTGTTTTAAAACGCATGCATTTTTTTAGAGAATGCATGCGCTTTTTAACATGGGCCCCAATGGAAAACGCATGCGTTTTGGGATGGTACTAAATGGTACTAATGTACCATGCGTTTTTGAAGGCAGCTACTCACATAAGTGCAAAAACGCATGCCAAAAACGCATGGCACTTTAGGCATGTGTTTTTGCTATTAAGGCATACGTTTTTCCTATTAGGGCATGGGTTTTTTGCATGGGGGCCTATGGGTGCATTTTAACATGCGTTTTTAAAAACGCAGGTCTCCAAAAAAGCATGTAAAATCTGCAAGTGTGACCCTAGCCTAATATTTAATATTTCAATCTGTGCAAATACTATCAATACCAACACTAAGTCATGTCAATCCAGACATTTGAAATAATAACATTCAGTCCTCAGATAATAGGGCTTTTATTTGAGTGTAACAAATGACCAACATGAATATAATCTTAAAGCCCTATTATATTGGCCAAAAATTATGGTGATGAGTATTCATAACAATTCTTCCTTGCGATCAGTGAAGATTACTTTTATGCAGCCTAATAATTTCACCTTGTATTGAAAAGAGCCACTGCTGACGAAAACATGTAAACCATATTGAAAGCATAACAGTAAAGACCACTTTACACACACAGATATCTGTGTCCAACTTCTGAATAGATCTCTGGTTGCAGTGAAATCATGGACACATTGTTATATTTGTACACAGCCACAAAATGGAGCAATGTGTCCATGATTTCACTGCAACCAGAGACCTGTTCAGAAGTTGGACACAGAAGTTGGTGTGTGTAAAGTGGCCTTAACACAATTGTTGGTGGGCACCACAAATATGCACTCAAATGAGAACACAGAAAGGTTCAGCAGCACACATCAGTGAACACTTCTTTATTAAACGTTTATTAAAATAGCAGTTAGCACCAGTGTAACAACTAGGGGGAGAGGGAGTGAAGGGATACCAATGAAACTACAGCCTTTTCGCATGACAACGTTTCAATGGGTCAACGCTTCTTCTGGACCCATTGAAGCGTTGTTGCATGAAACGGCCGTAAGTACATTGGTATCCCCTCACTCCATCTCCCTCCTAATTGTTACACTGGTGCTAACAGCTATTTTAATAAAAGTTTAATAAAGAAGACATTTTCACCAACAAGTGTGGCTGAAGCCTTTCTGTTTTGTCCAAAAAGAAAGATGGCGGCACTCAGCATTCCAATTTTGCAGCTGGTGTACACCGGACCCGTAGAAGCGGGACATCCCGCGACGCGGTCACCGTCGGTCCTAGCACCTCCCTCCCTGTATCATGCACCTGCTGCTGTAATTTTTGCATTAAATCAACCAGCTTCAAAATTGGAATGCTGAGTGCCGCCATCTTTCTTTTTGGATTTAATGTCTTGAACTCTGGCTGAGCAACAGGATATTCCACAGCACGTCACTGCTACAGGAGTATACAAGTAACGCTGTTAACAGGTCAGTGCCCGGCTTTCATTTCTATGCTTGAACCTTTCTGTTTTGTGCTGTCTGAACTGCCCGTTTCTGGGATTATTGGTTCCTCAGTGTATGGCACAGCAAAGGATCCATCCTGACGGTATGTCCCTCTGAATATGTGTTGTTTTTGGTAGTGCCAATTTCATGCCTGTTCACTAGTATCTGCACTCAAATGAGTCTCAGACTGCTAAATATGAAGTACTAGAAATAAAATCACTTGTGATAACTGAGCACAACCAGTAGAGAAATGTACAATACAATCATTATTAATGAACCAATATACAGATTAGCAACACTTTAAATAACAACTATTAAAACCATTTAAAACACCACAATGAATATAATGTCACACAGGCATTATAAAACATGGTCAAGCATTAAACAAAACTGCTCAAATACAGCTACCCTGTATAAGACTTACTATAACAATTAACCAAAAATGAAAAAATCTAATATATAAAGCTGAATGTGTGTATGTATATGTGTGTGTATGTGTGTATATCCGGGATTGGCATCTACACCGTCGCAACTACAGCCGCCAAATTTTGCACAGTCACACGTCTGGACCCCGAGAGCGTCAAAGGCTATGTTGTGAGGCGAAATTTTAACCCTGCGCGTTCCAGTTCACCAAACAATTTTGCCCCTATCTACATAATGGGGAAAAAGTCAATGGAAAAGTGTTGGAGGAAAATCGACAGCTGCCAGCTGTAGAGACAAAATTTTGCACAGTCACACGTCTGAACCCCGGGGGCGTCATAGGCTATGTTGTGAGGCGAAATTTTAATCCCGCGCATTCCAATTCAACAAACAATTTTGCCCCTATCTACATAATGGGGAAAAAGTGACAGTTACCAGTTGACAGTTGTGAATGAGAGGGGCTTAATGACAGCGCCAAAGACTAACAGCACATATCAGCATATAGTCACTAAGGTGGGGCCCTAACATGAGATATTCACCACACACGGGGACATGTATACACACCACACGCACACAAAGAGTAACAGCAAGTGTATAGTCGCTAAAGTGCAGCCTCAACATTGGATACTCACCACGCACCTGAACAAACACACACACACCACAAAGAGACACACACAACACAGAGACACACACCTCCCCCAAGGGGGGACACACACACTCTATAGCGAGACATGCACTCACCCCACAGGGACACACACACACCACAAAGAGATACACACAACACAGAGACACACACACACACCCAAGGGGACACACACACACTCTATAGCGAGACATGCACTCACCCCACAGGGACACACACACACCACAACGAGACACACATAACACACACACCACACAGACCCCCCCCTCACAGGGACACACACATACCACAAAGAGACACACACCACACAGACCCCCCCATGGGGACACACACACATACACACCCTATAGGGACACATGCACTCACCCCTCAGGGACACACACACACCACAAAGAGACACACTCAACACAGAGACACACACACCCCACACGGACACCCCCCCACAGGGACACACACACACATACACACCCTATAGGGACACATGCACTCACCCCACAGGGACATACACACCACAAAGAGACACACACAACACAGATACACACACACCACAGACGCCCCCCACAGGGACACACACACATACACACCCTATAGGGACACATGCACTCACCCCACAGGGACACACACACCACAAAGAGACACACACAACAGAGACACACACCACACAGACCCCTCCACAAGGACACATACATACACACCCTATAGGGGCACATGCACTCACCCCACAGGGACACACACATACACACCCTATAGGGACACATGCACTCACCCCACAGGGACACACACACATACACACCCTATAGGGACACATGCACTCACCCCACAGGGACACACACACACACACCACAAAGAGACACACACACAACAGAGGCACACACCACACAGACCCCCCACAGGGACACACACATACACACCCCAGGGACACACACACCACACAGACAGACACAGATGTGCACAAATCACCTCACACAACTCGCCTCATACGTGTGCTATCTTTATTTTCCAAACATAAACATCTGATTAAAAACAGCCAATGTGCAACACATGTGCCATATAGGGAATTAAGGCAGATGTCAGTCACATGAGCTGTCTATTATGTGTATGTGTGAGGTAACAAATACTGCCCGGCCAGAGGGAGGGTTTACTGTTGGCTGGAGATTTATTAGGCTGCCTACAGCAATCAATCACAGCTCAGCTTCTATTTTCCTACAGGTCATTAATATGACATATTCAAATTCTATTTTGTTATAGCTAACAGCAGTTATTTATTAACCCGGGCGTAGCCGGGTACTACAGCTAGTAGTTAATACATATGAAAGCATACATAAGGAAATATAAATGAGTATACTATTCTTGATAGAAAGTGATTTAGCTGCTTTATGGAAACACTACTACAATATTTTATTCCATAAATCTGTTTATAAGTGTATATTATGTAGTGTGTGTTAATATACTCACTGATCAACATTTTTGATGGTCCTCCTCTGGGTCACATCACATGACTTCTGTTCTGACTCAGGAGTTTATGGGCCAGAAGTTGCTTTTACAGTGTAAATCTATGAAGCATCAGAACAAGGCTCCAAACAGTGCTGCTCACCATTTTCTCATAGACTGTACAATATCTTCACAAATAAATGGAAATGCGCCTTAAGGCCCAGTTACACACACAGATAATTGTGCAGATATTGTTCGCAGATCTCTGGTTGCAGTGAAATCATGGACACACTGCAAACAGAGATCTGCCAACAATCTCTGCACAGATATCTGTGTGTGTGACGTTGCCCTTAGTTATATTCTCCGGATTTTTTAATTAGTGATCCAAAGTAATACAACAATAAAACATTGTCAACTTGCATATTGCAATTTCAAAGAACATGCAGGATGGAGACAGAAAGGGAAAAACACCATGCTGCTAGGATAAAAGGAGACTCCGGAGACTAAATTATTAGCAAATGAAAGTGATTTATTGCTACGCGTTTCAAAGGACTTCTTTTTCAGACAAATCACTAATGTACAGGTAAATTGGTGAGCTGCAGCAACCATGAATCTTTATTACAAGTGTGCGTAGTGGTTGTGGCAGAATACAACCCCTTAAGGTGAGAATCCTACACTCCTTATTTATTGGAAATTGTCACAGAAAATACCTATGTGTGACTTTTGTCTATTTTAGCAATTTCAAAGAGGAAACAGAATAAACAGCATATGCAGCAATAAAGGCCTCCCTAATAATACTAGATTGCACACCGTTTGGCATTGATGAAGCCTCCAAACGTTTCTTGTAGCCATCAATAATCTTCTTGCACTTCTCAGCTGGTATTCTCTCCCACTTTTCCTTTGCAGTTTGTTCAAGCTCTTGAATGTTTACAAGGTTTTTTTTCCCTAAAGGCAGATTTCAGCTCAGCCCAAAGATTTTCAATGGTTTTGAGGTCAGGACTCTTTGTTGGCCATTTTAAAAAGTCAATTTTTTCTTTTTCAACCATTCCTGTCTACTTTTTGATGTGTGATTTGGTCCATTTTCTTCCTAGAGGAAACCAAACCAAATTTTCTTACACTGCGTAGGGCATTTAGCACTCAAATCTCTTTGATAATTCTCTGATTTCAAGATTCTTGTGATCCTGTCAAGGACTCCACTACCAGATATAGCAAAGCAACCTCACAGCATTATGGATCCTCTACCATGCTTAACTGTTGGTAGGGTGTTCTTTTCCTTATAAGCTTCATTGCGCCATCTATAAACAAACTGTTGTTTGCATTGCCAAAAAAGGTGTATTTTTTTAATCTGTCCACAGAAAATTTTCCCGGAAGGATTGTAGCTTGTCTTGGCAAAGTTGTTTATTTTTATATCTTTTTTTTTTCCAGCAATGGTTTCTTTCTTGGCTTTTGCCTGTAAAGCTCTGCTAAATTTAGTTTGCGACATATGGTACTTGTTGAAACCATGACCTCAGACTGTTCCAGGTTGGACTTAAGGTGTTTGGATGTTTGACATGATGTTTTTTTCCACCATTTGTACATTTGAAGACATCTCTTGTCCATTTTCTTCTTTCCTTCACATTCAGGGAGGTTCTTGATGGTTCCATGCTTGGCAAACCTCTTAACATTAATGAAATCCTACAAAAAAAAGTATAAAAAACCAAATATATCCAAAAAATATACTTTATTGTTACAGACAACAAAACAAAGTTGAAAAAGTGGGGAGCCAGCAAGTGGAAACATAACCACTCAAGAAGCAATAGCAATATATATTGTATAATAAACATGACAGCAAGGTGTCAATAACCCACAAAAAGATGGGGGGATATTGATAAGGCTTTACCTACTTTGTATATACTACACTACATAAAATACTGAGTAATAATAGTGTTTATGTAGTAGTACTAAACAGGATATAGCCCTAATCCTATTAATAAATACATGGTAAAAATATTTTACAATATGATTATCTCTTGTGGAGTGTAATGCCAGGAAGCCCCTACATTTGAAACTAGTAACTATATGAAAACTATGTGGGGGGCAATAATATAATTTAAAAAAGAAAGAAGGCGGCACTCATTGGACCGGTGAAGACAGGTTTCTTTATTCCAGTCGCAGTATTACATCAAGTGGAGGGTGCGGGGAGGGAGGTGCAGGGATGATGGAGCCCGTTTCGAGTAGTGCTTACTCTTCAACAGATCCTGTGGTACACAGGATCTGTTGAAGAGTAAGCACTACTCGAAACGGGCTCCGTCATCCCTGCACCTCCCTCCCCGCACCCTCCACCTGATGTAATACTGAGACTGGAATAAAGAAACTTGTCTTCACTGGTCCAATGAGTGCCGCCTTCTTCTTTCTTTTTGGATAAAAATGACTATGTCCTACGGCTGAGCAACGCTGGACCTGGTTCTGTGCCACAATTTCAACTGCAGCAATATAAGGTCAGTGCCCGGTTTTCCTTCTACATTCAAAAAAATAATATAATTTCACTCATAAAAAGTGCATAGAAAAGGAGTAATACTGGTAGCAGTACACTGGATAAATAAGCAAAAATAAAGGCTAATGGGTGAAATATGATTGGCTTCCACAAAGCTTTTTCTGCTTCCAACTGGAGTCTACAATCACATAATCAATAGTCCCCCATTGCATTAGATCATTCAAAAGGGCCCTTAAATAAAGGCTGAACAAGTTATCAATTGGTGCTAGTTACGAGCTAACATCAACTTGGGTATTAAGCTTCCTGGAATGGTCTCAGTGTCTTCATTTTTAATTGGATAATATTCAACCAATTAGACATTGAATGTAACAGTGTACACAATTAACCTTAAAGCACCACTCCAGCATTTTTTGTTAAGTTTCAATGCTGGAGTAGTTTCACCAATGTTAGGTCACTAAGCCTAGTATTATAGTTACCTGCCACCATCTTCAGATCTTCACAGCACCTGATCCAACCAAGAGACTAAGTTAACGGAACTTAGATTAGTGGCACCACTCCAGTGGTAAAATAAAAACATCTTGGAGTATTGCTTTCAGAAAATGTTCTGTACCTATAATAGTTTTCTCTCCCATACTGGTTGCACATTACAATTATTGTAATAAACAGACATTTTTAATGCATGTCAGATCTGATGATGAAATGGGTTTTCACAAGATACAATGTAATAATTGACTATTTATATTCACTAATTTAAATTGTTAATGGTCTAAAGGACATAAGTTGATGAGATTTTTGTAAGTGTAAAAGCATAACTAGAGTAAATGTAAATCACAAAACAGACTGATCTAAGTCACAAATCTCTGAAAGTTCAGCTTGCCATTATATCATATTACAACATACTGTGTTCAGTGATATACCGATTTATGCAGTGTTATTGGATATTATTATTGTTAGTGGAAGCTTAAAAGTAATAAAGATAAAAAGAAAGCTAAGACAGGTTTATATAACAAAAAAATTACAGAAATGAAAGGAATACAAACATAAATAAAACCACTTGTTATGGCTCTGTTATGGGAACCCTTGCTGTTTTCACCTTCCTAATAGGAACCTGTCATGTCAATAATGCTTTAAACCTGCAGATCTAGGATCGATCTACATGTTAATAGTATTATGAAGGTGCCCAGCTGCTGTACTGAAAGTGCAGTACTTGGGAGAACATGGACTTTATTTTTCCTGGGAGATTTCAGTCACTGCTGACTATACTGTTAGTGTCCGCAGTGATCATGCCCCAGCACTTTGACTGACCACCGGCTCTACACTGATGCACTGCTGTGGCAAATATTGGTCAAAGTGCCAGGGGGTGCTTACAGCCATCACTCAAAGTATAGTGAACAGTGATAAAGCCTTCATAACTGAAAGCCAGATGCTCCTGCAAAAATAAATAAATAAATACACTTCCCAGGTACTGTAGCAAACAGGTACCTTCATTTTGCTACTTATCTGTACATTAGCTTTATACAAAGGATGAATGTAAAGCAATGTTTCCACCTTTGTAACTCCTCAGCAGATGGCAGCACTGGTATGCAGTAGATACTGGACTGTTCAGTAGATCCTCCTCTACAGCTCCAGATGGTGGGAAGCCTTAGCAACAGTTGTGTTGTAACAATGTAAGGAATAAGACTCTGTGCAGGTGGTCGGTCAATGCCATTTAAGCAATGTGCTATCATTGAATTCTTGACAGCAGAAGGTGTCACCCCAAAGGAAATTGATCAGAGAATGCAAACTGTTTTCTGGAGATTGTGTTGATATGAGCACTTTGTTCATTGGGCCAGTAAATTTAAAGAAAGTGATGCGTGAGCATTTGACTTGTTGACAGAGAAAGAGCTGGATGTCCTGTGACAGCAATCACTGAGTTAAACATGCAAAACATTGACAGACTGATTCCGGATTGTCGTCGTATCACTCAGAGAGAAATTACAACTGTGAGAGCCTGGTTGCGGAAACAGTGTCGACTTGAGTGAGGCTTCAGAATACTTGTTTATCATTGGCAGAATTTTATCCAACTATCTGCTGATTATGTGGAAAAATGAAGATCAGTTATTAAAGATGACATTTTAAGGATTATTTCTGTGTTTGAGTTAGGACTTGTCCACACACTTGCGCTCTCAGCAGCCGGGCAGCCGGGATAAGCAAAGTGTATGCGGGAACCCGATTGCTCATGATTACACATCCTGAGCAATGCAGTTCCCACATTGCAGATAACAGAACCGCTCCAAAAACTGCAGCCTGCATGCTTTTTCATGAAGGCTGCAGAGCCGGAGACGGAAACCGGATTGCTTTTGAAGCAATCCAGTTTTTAACATAGGCTCCTATGAGGAGAGTTTCCTGATCTGGTTTTAAGCTTTTTAAAAGCTCAAAACCGGATCAGGTTTTAAAAAAATATCCGAATGTGTGACCCTAGCTATAGTGTCTGATTGGAGCATACCATCTTTTTTCTAGATATGTATTCTGACAATAAAAACCTTTCCAATAAAAACAGAAACATAAAGGGGATAACAGAATAGCACAGAAGTTCAAGCTACACCACTGAATGTGAGGGCTCCTAATGTGCAGTCATGGCAGTTCAGGTTGGGCCCTCTGGGGGCATAAGTCACTGGTGAGGCATTTAATCAGTACAGACCGGCCCACCTGCTCTGGGTGTTACTAACAGGCCGAGTTCTGATACTATGCTTCACATACATAGGAGTGACTGAGCCCTTAGGCAGCTTTGTGTCTGAATGCCACTGGTCGCTTCCTTGACAGTATGGCTGGTCGCTGGTGCCACAACTGCCCCCAACTGTGGGTTGCAAGTGATCGTGCACCGGTTTAATGACACCCGGTTTGCCTTCCAGGGCAGCTGACAATCTGCTGCTGAATGAAATGGATATTTACCTGGCAGTTTTTTGGTGAGTTTTTCTGTGCTGATTTTAATGTCCTTTTCGGTGAATCTGGCTCGTACTGTGTGTACAAGGCTATGTGAGGGCTGAATAGGTGATATGATTAATATTAATATCAAATAATGATAGCTAATCTGTTAATATTAATATTATCTAGAATTATTCTAACCGGCCATGGTTTCTAATATTCCCCTTGGGAAATTAATTGCCCACTCCTATCTCAACCCATTCATAATGGATTTTTACATTTGGTAATTAAGTACATGAATATATCTTCGTTACGAAAATGATAACTCCAACCAAATGTAAATGCTTTTTCCGTCATAATATTTTTAGGGATTGCTTTTAATGTTGTGGGATGATAAAAGCAATATTCCATACTAATGATGATAAAATCCATAATTTTTTTTCAATGTATATGAGTGGTATTTACATACACCTGTGTCCCAACATTGAACAAAATTAAATAAGGGGACAAATGTATGTTAACTGTTTATGTATACAGAGTTACGATACTGTCAAGGATTCTATTAATAGGGGATCCAGTTTCTTTAATATGGGGTCCTCAAAGTTTTCATTGAGATTGCTGTAATTTGTAAGGTTATAATCATACTACTGGCTGCGCATTTCTTGCTGTGAACAATACCCAAACATTTTGATAGAAACATAAAAATGCATGCTGTCAAATTTTTGGTGGCAAATTCTAATATTTTTAGATTTCTCTTCCTCAGCGAAGCAGTACATTTTCATGTGTATGTAAATTGGATACAAACACACACGTCTAGTCACAGGTCTTTGAAGAGATGAAGAGATGTAATTTCTCTTGAGAGTTTCATCCCTGAATGCATAATGCGGTTTTAAGTTTTTTTTGTGATGTGGGCATATGTCAATTAAGAGCAGTTTCCACCCGCTTCATCAACAGCTTTCTGATGACCACATTCTTCTACTGCCACCAGGGATGTGAACTAGAAGTCAGAATCCTCTGGAATACTATCCATCCCTGGGGATCCACTGGGCACTTCTAAGAGATGCTTCATTGATGTCTCCATTAACCCACTTCCATCCAGGATGTGAGCAGGTTTTCTGTATAGATCAAGCTACTAGCAACTCAGATAATTGACCCAACTGATTGGCTTTTCTCATCCACCCTAATACATATCCTTGTGTTCTTGTGTCCATTGATTGCTGATTTCCTAACTCCATGTAATTGTCACTGAAATATAGTTTCTAAGTAGCTCACATATGACTTTGATACAGTTGCAGGGAACCTTTGAATGGATATGTTGTAATAACAGTACAAGTAAATTATAAGATATGAGATTGAAGCATTGAAATGATATCACCCAGCACATTGATGGTCTCAGTAAAATAAAAGACACCTGTAGTTGATACATTGGATCTTCTATATTTTTCCGCTGCTGAATGCTTCTGTGGTTACTGTACATTGAAGTTAACAGTCATTTTCGAGAGCCAACAGTTGGTAAAATTTGTTCAATGTTATAAAGTGTTGGGAATTGATTATACGGATGGCTCATGTTCTGATGTTGGCTTCGCTGTGGCTCTGTGATGTCAGATATTAGGCTTTGTTCTCTAATGATGTGAAGCCCAGCAATCACTATAGCTATTAATCAAACCACACAAGTCTTTTGTTTCTTTACCAATCGATGCATTGAGTAATAATTAGAATGCTGAAAGATGTCGTTTCACTGCTGCACAAATACTGCATGAGAAATATTAAACATCCGGACTGACTCTATGCAACTTGCTAGAAATGTTGATAAAGCCATGAGGACATCGCAGTCTAAGGAAATGTGAATTTCACACCATGGACAATGAATATTTAATGCCAACATAGGAGAATGTATTTCTTTTAATTCAGGAACAGCAGGAATATAGCTAAGTGCATTCAGCTAAATATTATGTTAAGAAATTACTATTTGATTTAGACAGTACCAGTGATTTATTAGCAGAATGCAGTCTACACTGAAATACTTCTATATTCTGCAGATACTGAAACATTTCTAGATGTATGCTCCTTGTGTTAATGCAGTGGTATTGTGTGGGAGGGGGTACAAGGGTGGTTGTGTGGAGCCCATTGGGACAGGGTACTCGGTACCGGACCAGGGTATCACAGAGGTTATCACGGCAGTCTTGATCCGGACCGTGTCCTGAGCCCACAAGTAAAGGTTAGGGGTTATTTACAGGTGATAGAGTCATGACGCCACCCATGGTATGTGGTCAGGGTGACCACTGCTGCTGCAGAACCTCCGGGGATGATGGATTGCAGCCTATAATGTGACGGCTCTCCACGGGCAGAGCCTGGTCCCCAGGGCAGTAGTGATGATGACAGTTTGTGAGGGAGAACAGGGTTTGCAAGGATTACATAGACTCATGGTTTTGTAGTTTTCCAAGTCTTTTACTGAAGATGGTACATCAGCTGAGTACTGTCCACGGAATCTGTGCAGGGGCCGTGTTGCTCCCACCCTTGCTTGGTACTTTGGCTCCCTGTTTCTGCACTGTGTGTGTGGCCCTGCTGCCGTTTTAGCTAAGCTGCCGTCCCTTTCTCCCCTCACAGGTACCAATCTGCTAGGCAACTTGAGTCTTGTCCCGTGTTCCTGACCCCGCCGTGTTGCTTCGCTGTGGTACAGTGAAGAAGTGGGACCTTCACTCATCCGGTGTTCACTGTGCTGTTTGTGTCAGGCACAGCATCGGATCCGGTATCTGTTCTATGTGCTTCTCTGGGGCGAGTCTCAGGGGACTCAATCTCCCAGGTGTGTTCCTCTCTGCGCCCTCTCCTGTTTCTCAGACCCTGGCCAGCCTGGAACTGGACAGTGGACCGTGATTTGAGCCTAACGCAGCTCTTTTACACCCAGATCCTTCTTCCTCAGTGCTGCTCCGCACTGAACTAACTGCCACTTCCTCTCCAAACCAGAATATATAAGGAAGCAGCTTTAACTCCCCTTCCAGCCTGGAGGCGCTAGTGTAGTGTTGTGGGTTGTGTGGGGAGTTAACCCTTTGTGGTGGTGTTACTGTGGCACATGAACCCTGCGGTGCCATAGGTGGCCTGCTTGCTAAATTCTACAGAGGTGCAAAATATCACTCATCGCTCCATTGCTGCTTCTTCTAGGAGCTGGGGTGGCTGAAGAACTAGATGACTAAATTATCCAAGGGCTGATTTGACATCCTGCCAGTGGTTTCTTTGTAGAACACAGCAGTCCAGATGGGTTTGACATCAGCTCTGCAACAATGATGACAAAATTCTCAGTATGATGAATTGAGCTTTGTCATCTGACTCTCTACCTCTGCAGAGCACACCTACTAATTTGATACTCATCTAAAGTGCTGCACTCTGCATAAGCAGCTAATGAGATGACAAAGGTTAGACTATGCTCTCTCACAAATCCATACGTCTCCTCTTACAAGTATTTTTTTGGGGGAAACAGAGCTGGAGGAGCAATTTCAAATGTAAAAAAGCTGACCTTATTCTAAAACACTAATATTATAATATTTTTTTTAATTTAAAGTACTTTTTCTAACCTTACAATGGTTACAGTTAGGACTAAGGACTAAGTTAGACACAAGATTATGGTTAGGGTTAGGATTAGATATTTAATTATACAATGGATTGCACTCGTGCCACCTGTATCATATACAACGTCTGAGATCAAAACCTCATATGAAAACTCCCAACTGCTGTGGGGTGCTGCAACATAGAAGGAATACTATCCCTGTTTGTAGTATTACGGAGTAATAAAATAATATAATATAGTATGCTACTGCGCACTTATATGTAACAAGATGAATTCAATTTTAACATGATAAACACCAAGGGAATCTGACCAAGTTCACAAAATTCAATGCATCAAAAGATTAAAAATTAATTTATTTGACACAAGTACCTAGCTGGCTACCAATTCTGAAGCTTAACAGTATTGGCCCCTTGTTAAATAGTGTTTGATACTTATAATCTGTGCGCCTTCATTCTGCACTGTTTCCAGCCTGGTTTAGGCAGATATCTGATACAATGGAGAGACACACTGAAAAAACATTACAATATCGACTTATTTTGTTTACTAAACAAGGTGTGTAAATACCAATCTTTCTCCAGATTACAGTATTACAAATATCCATAAAAAACAGCTATGATATGACTTTTTGTACCCATGAAACCAACAGCTATATTCTAGAATTTGTTGGATTATATGCAGGGTATATCTCCTACCCGTAATAGATGAATCCTAGGATTGTTGGTGTTCTGGATTTCAGAGTCACTTAGTACCTAAGAGAATATGCTAATATACCTGAAGGCTGGGTGGGTCTATCCTACCAAAGCCAGGGTGCAGGCACCTGCTCCACGTGTGATGTCGTGCCTGGGACACCTTGGCAGATCGGCATTCCCAGCAAGCTGACAAGATACAGGACGCGAGGCTCAGCGGTGACGTCACACAGAGGGCGGGAAAACTGACTAGTTTCAGAGCTACTCGGGCTCCTTCTTCAGGGTTAATTAAGATTAGGGTTAGAGAAAGGACTAGGGTTAGTGTTGTTTCAATCTATACAAAGATAAAAGGGGAGACAAAGAGGCGCAAATGGGTCTTATCATTTTATGGATAAGGTAGAACTGTCATAGATGTATGTGCTCACATGATCCAGTTGTGTTTCCCCACAACTGGTAAATTAGCTCAGACAGCTGCTGCTGGATCCGCACTCCCATGTAACAGTGGTGATGTATCCAAGAAAAATACCAGATAGCGATCGTGCTTTAGTGATTCGCGCTGCCTTCCGACCGTACCCAAATAAATGCCAGAGAAGCCATGAGTATGCAAGCTGCTTCTTTATTCCATCAGTATTTCCAACCAACGCATTTCAGTACAGACCTTGTACCTTCTTCAGGGATATGCTCTAAGCATTTCCCTGAGGAAGGTACAAGGTCTGTACCAAAATGCATTGGATGGAAATACTGATGGAATAAAGAAGCAGCTTGCATACTCATGGCTTCTCTGGCATTTATTCGGGTACATTGGGACAGCAGCACGGATCACTAAAGCACAATCTCTCTCTGGTCTTTTTCTTAGGGTTAGTGTTGGGCTAGGACACGGTTAAGGCTAGAACTAGAGTTAGAACTAAGGTTATGACTAGGGTAACATTTATAAACAGCTAGGATAATAAAACAATTACATAAAAAAGTACAAAAATGTAATAAAATGGAAAAAAAAACTAAGAATTTATGTTTCTTTATATTTAACATTTTATATATTTCAACAAAAATACATTTGTACATATATTAGAATGTTTACGGCAGCCTTCGAGCTCCGGTACCTGAATAACTTGGCATTGGTAAAAAGTTTTTGGTGACATCTGACACCCAGCCATGGTCTTTGATATTAATTGATAACTTTGTGTTGTCTTTTACATCTCCAAAAATCAAACGTTTACATCTAGATAAGTGACATAACTGCATTGAATGGAGTGGCATTTATGAAGAAGGACATTTTTAAATTAATCCCCTGCCAATATTTTCAGCACTAAACACGTTTGTATGTGTCTCAAATAGTGGTTGTACTAAGTTGCAGATTGTGTACAGTGATATAGTCTACCACTGCCGTAGAAAAATGTTTATGAGCCGTATGATAAGTCAGAGGCCTCTCATTTATCCAAATCAGACTTCGTGCTTTTTGAAATTCTGAAACACGTCTGCAAATAAAGTATGTGTTTTGCCTTTTATTCTAAGTCATATGGGTTGATTATACAGGTCATGTTAACCCACTTTCTACATATGGCGTACAGTTACATCATATGCCAGCTCCTAGACTTTGATGTGGATTTGCAAGCTTTTCCAGCAGATGATGGCTGTGATATTCAGCCATCATCTGGCTCTAACAGTTTCAGATGGAACAGAGCTTCATCCATATCTGTTAGCCTGTTTAATGCCGCTTTGAATCTCAGGTGGAATCAGGACCTGAGAGGTTAAAAAGTGCAAAAGTGTCTCATCTAAAAGATATGTAAATGATATGCAAGGAAAACTTTCTCATATTTAAAGATGAGCAAACTTTCCCTAAACATGTTCACCAATTTCAAATTCATCCCAAACATTGCAGATTCGGTTCACAGTTGGAAACACGAGCTTTTTGCAAACTGTGGCTTTGTTTGGTAAAAAATGCAAAATTTAAAATGGCCCTAAAACTTTCCCTGTTTTTTTGGGTCCAAAATGCTCACTTGAAGACCCATTGGCTAGGAACAACACCTAACCTTAAGGTTAGGAGTGTTCCCACCATTGGGTCTACTGGCTTGTATCAAGCTCTAGACTGTTTCTAAGCTTTAAATTAATTTTTTTAAGCTTCCTGAAGTTTGCAAGTGTTTTGACACATGGAGGGTGTGAATTTTTTAAACACTGACAGATGTGGCAGCAACTGTGAAATCCAGGAGGCTTACAATGTCCTTAAAACTTCCATTTAAGAGAGCTTAATATATATTTTTTTAAATTTGCAATATTTTTTCTTTATTTTAATATGTATTTACCGTATATACTCGCGTATAAGCCGAGTTTTTCAGCCCAAAAATTTGGGCTGAAAAGTCCCCCCCTCGGCTTATACACAGGCCGTCTGCCCCCCCCCATCGGTATACAGACGCCCCCCCATCGGTATACAGGGCCCCCACTTGCTACCGCAAACCTGTAAAGTAATAGATCATTATACTTATCCCTGTCGCCGCCGCCGCTGCTCTGCACCGCACTCCTCCGGGATTTCATGCTTCTTCCGGCTTCCTCCTCCGGCGCACAGACAATGACGTCATTGCCTGCGCCCACCGGAAGAGGAAGCCAGAAGAAGCATGAAGAATGATCTATTACTTTACAGGTTTGCAGCAGCAAGGGGGGGCCCTGTATACCGATGGGGGGGCGCCTGTATACCACTGGGGCTGCTGCTGTATATACCACTGGGGCTGCTGCTGTATATACCACTGGGGCTGCTGCTGTATATACCACTGGGGCTGCTGCTGTATATACCACAGGGGAGGCTGCTGTAACACTGCTGGGGCCTGTATATACCACTGGGGAGGCTGCTGTATACCACACTGCTGGGGCTGTATACCTGTGCTGGGGTCCACCCTCGGCTTATACACGAGTCAATAGGTTTTCCCAGGTTTTGAGGGCAAAAGTAGGGGGGTCGGCTTATACACGAGTATATATAGTATATATTTATTTATTATTATTATTTTATTTTTTTATTTATTTTAATTTTATTAGGGAGAGCAAACCTTTAATATTGCAGGGGGTCAGCACCATTTGAGGCCACCTCTTCTACACTTTATTGCAAGCAATGCAGATAAAAATAGCTTATCTATTACTTTGTGCTGATGGGGTTATGACACATTTTTGGTCACCACCACAGGTACAGCAGGCAGGTATAGCTGTTACCAACCCTCAGCTGCCTTATTTTACCTAACAGGAAATCAAAATAAAGGGGAGCCTTTTTTAAAATATTTCTGGAAGTAATTAAAAAAAAAAATTACATGGGGCTTCGCTGTACTTTTGGTTGCCAGCAAAGTACAACTAGGGAGCTAGGGGCTGGAATCCTCAGCGAGGGGAAGTCCAAGTGTTCTGGGCCTCCCTGCTATGAATTACAGCCCGCAGTTACTCCAGAACATGGTAAAATATGTTTGTACTGTGTTAGCCAAATCTTGGACCAACAATTAATCAAGGGACATGAAACTGTCTGCTTTTTATCTATGGGGATGCTTCACATATGCTGTCTCCCACCTTCCATCTGACTATTATTTGTCATGCTTCACCACACCTAATTTATGTACTGCATATCCAGCCACCTATTTGTGTGTCTATATGTGTGTGCATTCAGAATTTGTGTCATTATGAGCCTGATGAAGAGATCTTAGTGTCTTGAAAGCTTGCTTTACTTTTTCTTACTATCTTTTCAGTCAGCCATTAAAAGGTATCAACCACTGAGCACTCTCAGGTTCTAGTATTTTTCCAGAGAATGGTGCATTCATAGAAGCTCCATTTTTTTGGCGCTGTTCATGACTCTTCCAGTTGTCCTGGTGCCAGTGGGCAACTGGGTAATAAAGGGGTTAATGCCAGCTTTGTTTTGTCAGCTGGCACTAAGCCCAAGGTAACTAATGTCAGGCCAACGTTAGATCTGGCCATTAGGAACCTCTAAGTAAAGAGTAAATAACACACCACACCGTGAAAAATAATTTATTTGTAAAAAGAACACAACAACAATCCTCATTTCCATCTTTATTGCTCCACTATGAACCATCCACAATCCTCTGTGATGTCCTCTCATGGTGCAACCAGTAACTGATTGATTTGTGGCTATCACTGAGAGCAGGGTGATATCACAATCTGGGTCACCTGACTTCAGCTACAGCTCTAAACTCAGGTGACATTTCCTGCACCACCCCACTGATTTCTGAGTTTTCGTTCGCTCTGGAAAGGTCACCTGAGATCAAAGCTGTAACTAAATTCAGGTGACCCAGTGGTGGCCACAAATCAGTCAGTTTCCGGTCCTGCTGTGAGAGGATGATGCAGAGGATTGTGGAAGGTTTATAGGGGAGTAATAGAGATGGAAACGAGGATTGTCATTGTTTTGTTTTTCCAAATAAATGATTTATCTCTGTTTGGTGTATGACAATATTTACTATTTACTTAAAGGTTCTTAATGGCCAGGTCTAAAATTGGCTTGACATTAGGAAACTTGGGTTTAGTGCCAGCTGCCAATACAAAGCTAACATTAACCCATTTATTATACAGTTTTCCACAAGCACCAGGGCAACTGGAAGAGTTAGTTATAGTGCCAGAAAATGGCACTTCTATGAATGCACCATTTTCTGGGATGGCTGCAGGCTGTAATTTGCAGCGGATTGCCCAAAATGCTTGGGTTTTCCCACGCTGAAGATTCCAGCCCCCCAATTGTACTTGGCTGGCAACCAAAAATATGGCGAAGCACATACCCATTTTTTCAATTCATATATTTATTTTTACAGTAAGCCGATGTTAGTTTGGTTGCCATACTGGCAATCAACCACAGACGCTGGAAGAGAGGGTGGGTGGGCTAAATCTGACTTTAGCCAAGTCAAGAGGGGGGAACCATTGAAGTTTATGAACGGGCCTGGAAGCATGGGGACAGCAGCGCTGAATCCTGGTAAGTAATACTTTAGGAGGCTAAAGTCTGTGCAAAAACAGTGGGGCTCCACTGTAAATCAGTTGGATCTGTGTTAGGCAGCTTCTGGGCCCCTTTGAAAGTGCTTTCTATGACCTTGATTTTGCCTCCCATTGAGTTGAATGGGGTTCAGCATCAGTTCGCTGAACAAGTCGGAAAACATATGCCCATTCTGCAAACCGAACTAAATCCGAACTTCAAGAGGTTTGCTCATCTCTACTGATGAGAGACTTGAGGGCTAGAAATGGATGAATGGCCCTAAATATAGAGTCTATTCATGTGGTTGTACTGCAGGCCCGAACCCTGACCCTTTCTGGCAGAGGTAAGCACTAACTCTGATGCAGCAGGGATCTACCTTTATGTCTGGAACCTTCAGCTGTCACTGCAAGTGTTAGACCCTTCACTAGAACTTTGGCATTCCCAAGCCCTTGTCTCTTCTGTAAGCAGAGATGAAAGTCTCTCTTCAAAGAGAGTCTCCAAGCGTATGGCTAATTCCCTACCACAGTTCAGGCACCCCTTAGAACCCTAAAGTGACAAGAGAAGCCAAGGTAGTCCAATGGGTAGGAAACAATATGTAAAGAACTTTATTGTTATCTGTCTGTGCTGAAGTTATGCACCTGCTTTCTCACATGTAAAGTTAATTGTGTTAAACTAAAAGTATAGTGGAAAAAGAAAGCTTCTCAAATTTTACTGTGGAAAGTACCTGGGTCACACAAGCCATTGGGATAATCAGCTTCTCAACAGGTATGACCTGCATGACACAGACCCTCACACCCAGCCAGGTCCTCACAACCACGAAATACAACATCCCCATGCTGTAGGAGTGGAAGGGGCATCCACGCTCTGAGCCTCGACGACAGTTTCTTCCCTGTGCCAGCCTCACACAAGAATACACATTGTCCACTAAAAGGACAGCTATATTTGTGATGTAAGTTAATTATGTATAGTATTTTTCACATGACACTGAAGAGAATAGGAAACCTGTCTAGAGTATTTATCCCTATAATGTATTAGGTTCACTTTATTGACCTCCCAAAAATGGTTTTAGTAGTTGTCTTATTAAACCCAAGTATTGCTGCTAGAGATGGGCAAATATACTTTATTACACTCAAATATATACAAATATCTTGTAGGGCTCTCAGGTCGTGATGAAGAGTAGTGGACTCCCTAGACCAGTGTTTCCCAACTCCAGTCCTCAAGGCACACCAACAGGTCATGTTTTCAGGATTTCCTTAGAATTGCACAGGTGTTAGTTTAATCACTTGCACAGGGGATAATTCCATCATCTGTCTAATGATAAGGAAATCCTGAAAACATGACCTGTTGGTGTGCCTTGAGGACTGGAGTTGGGAAACACTGCCCTAGACCACTGATGGTTCAGTGGTAGCTGTATACCCGATACTCAAGAGACAGGAGAATGAGCTTCATAAAACCAAAGATATTTATTAAAGCAAGTAAAACAACAGGGGATAGGTATCTGAGGGGAGGACCCTCTGGATCATGACACAGTACCACATAGCGGAGCACCAGCGAGGTTGACCCCTGTACAGGGATTTCTCCCATCACAAAACCAAGGTGGCCTGAATGCCATGAATCCTGGACCAGAGTGTGACCCATACAGACGGGATAGAAAAAACTGTAGAATGCTGTCGGTGGAGAGAATCCCGGAGTCTCCGTGTAATCTTGGAAAGGCTTGGCCAGCCTCAAGTGGGCTCCGGAGTATCCAGAGGGATCCAGGAAGGAGAACAGCCAACAAAAGATTCTGTGGAGACAGCGGTGTTAGTATAATCCAAAGCAACAGGCTTCCAATTGCAGAGCACAGCAGAGTGTGGCCTGAACAGGAGGAAAGATCATCCAGACTGAAGATATTGCTCAGGCAACTCCCTAAAGGAGAGAGTGCCTTTTATGCACAGAGCATCACAGGAGAGATAGCCCTAATAGAGAACAGGTGCTCTGCTGCTTTAAGTATGTGCAGGAGGTGGGACGCGGCTCCTAAGAGCACTCCCATGAGACCTGCCAAGGGAACTCAGGTTCCTAGCAGAGAGAGGAGCTGCATACCTGGAGCCACGGACACGGTGAGTAGTACCATCAGAGCTGCGTGACAGGCACCAATCTCCCTGCACAGTGGAGACTGGACCTGCAGCTTGACATATCTCCACAATACTGATTTTTGGTTATTCACTTACAGTGAATTCAACAAAATGATGGCCAGCTGTGAATGCTATTTTGCTAAACTGAAAAGGACAGACAAAAAATAAAACCAAAAAAACATAACACCCATCTCACCACCTAATTATCTCAGCACCCAGATACCCAATGCCAGCTGTCTGGTCCTCAGAGCTAGTGATGAGCGAACAAGCCTATGTTCAAGTTTTACGGATTCGTACTGACTTTTTTTTTTAATTCTGGGTTCGGGACCTGACTTGACCTGAACTTGAACCCGAACCTGGACTCTTTAAAGTTATGATTATGAAACAATGGCTAGGGATGCTTGCTGGCTGCATAAAGAAACAAAACAATGATTAAACATCAGCGTGATTACTTACCGGGTCCGTGTGATTGTAGTTCCAAGGCCACTTATTAACTACCTTATTATTTTTGCATGGAAAATGCTAGAATGTATGGGCTGTTTCCAGGTTACTGCACTGGCTCCAACAGCCAATCACAGACGCCCACTCTCTGTTACAGCATCTGTGATTCGCTGCTGATTCCCTCATCTATTGTGCCGTCATCTGTGATTGGTTGCCATAGGCAATGAATCAGACATCATAGTAGTGTAAAATAAGAAAAAAAAAAAAAAAAAATGAGGTAAAGCTTCACTGTATTTGTGATTCTCAGCTCAGATAAAGAGGACAGCTATGGGCTGCCACCCCAATCTGCCTGGCTTTGCCTTGGCTGGAAATCAAAATACAGGGAAGCTCATTATTTTTTAATAATTATTTAAATAAATAATTAAAAAAAATGTGTTGGTTCGCCCTATTTTAAATTGCCAGCCAAAGTAAAACATAGGCAGCGGGGGACTGGTATTCTTAGCATGATGAGGCCCATAGTAATTCTCTCCCCAGGCTAAAGAATAGCAGCCTGCAGCTGCCCCAGAAATTGGTGCATTCATTAGGAGCACCAGCTCCTTCTGCTTTACCCGGCTCTTCCCGATGCCCTGGTGTGGTGGCATTGGGGTGACAGAAGGGATTAATGAGAGCTTGTCATCAAGCCTAGATTGATAATGTTAAGCTATCTATGGGACCTCCCCATTATCAGTCTTGTAAGGATACAGTTAAAAAACACAGGCACAGAGAAAAATCTTTTTGTTTGAAATAAATCACACAGGCGCCCCTCATTTTCCCATTTATTAACACTACACATACCCCTCTGACAATAATTCACAACAAAGGTTCCACAAAGCACATGATCCTGGTTCTGCTTTATCCAAAGGCTGCAGAGAGAGAGAGAGCACGCGACCTTTCCCTGCAGTCTCTGTGATCACATTGTTCTTTAGGACGATGTGTTGCACGATCTGTATGGGTATACACAAACGGAACAAGTGAGCAGATTCTGATATTCCCTGCATTCTTTTCATACAAAGATAAGACCCTATTGCGCATTATCTCGCATTTCCAGGTATCTGTGATCACATTGACTGTCTGAGACCCCGCTGCAGTGAACTCTGGTGACCCTGCTGACGACAGCCTTCCTTTGGTCTTCTCATCTCTAGTGATATATAAGTGCATCTCAATAAATTAGAATATAATCAAAAAGATAATTTATTTCAGTAATTCAATACATAAAGTAAACACATATATTATATACAGTCATGGCCAAAAGTTTTGAGAATGACACCAAAATTATATTTTCACATGATCTGCTGCCCTCTGGTTTTTGTTTGTGTTTGTCTGATGTTTATATCACATACTGAAATATAATTGCAATCATATTATAAGTACCAAAAGGTTATATTGACAGTTAAAATGAGTTAATGCAGCAAGTCAATATTTGCAGTGTTGACACTTCTTCTTCGGGACCTCTGCAATTCTCCCTGGCATGCTCTCAATCAACTTCTGGACCAAATCCTGACTGATTGTAGTCCATTCTTGCATAATCAATGCTTGCATTTTGGCAGGATTTGTTGGTTTTTGTCCACCTGTCTCTTGATGATTGACCACAAGTTCTTAATGGGATTAAGATCTGGGGAGTTTCCAGGCCATGGACCCAAAATCTCTATGTTTTGTTCCCTGAGCCATTTAGTTATCACTAGAGATGAGCCACCACCCCAGTGTTCAAATTCGATTCGATTCGTCGAATCGACGGGGTGTTCGACGAATGTTCGTCGAATGCTCGACGAACACCGTCGAACACCCCGGAAAACGAACAAACCGGGCCTGTGGGGCATTTTCACTTCCACAATGTATATACATACATTGTGGAAGTGAAAAAAAGTGAAAGAAAGTGTTAAAAATAAAAAAATAATCAATGCTCAACTGTCCGCCGTCCACCGAAGCCTCCGGCAAGGTCCTGCGGCTTCTAGGACCTGTGGTGACGTCATGTTCTCCGCGCGAACTCCGGTCACATGACCGGAGTTCCACGAGAACATGACGTCACCACAGGTCCTGGAAGCACAGGACCTTGCCGGAAAGCTTAAAATAGATACTTTTATGTTTCGGACCCTTTCTTTAAGTAAAAGTTACTTAAAGAAAGGGTCCGAAACATAAAAATATCTATTTTAAGTTTTCCGGCAAGGTCCTGTGCTTCCAGGACCTGTGGTGATGTCATGTTCTCACGGAACTCCGGTCATGTGACCGGAGTTCGCGCGAGAACATGATGTCACCACAGGTCCTAGAAGCCGCAGGACCTTGCCGGAGGCTTCGGTGGACCGCGGACAGGTGAGCATTGATTATTTTTTATTTTTAACACTTATTAGCTGTTTATTTTGGCTGAAAATGCGGCAGATGTGGTTTTCTGACCACATCTGCCGCATTTTCGAACCAAAATCGAACATGTTCGATATTCGCCGAATTTGAACCAAATTGTTCGAATTCGGCGAATGACTCGAATAGCGCCAAAATCAACTCGAATTTCAGATTGGCGAACTATTCGAATCGAACATCGCTCATCTCTAGTTATCACCTTTGCTTTATGGCAAGGTGCTCCATCATGCTGGAAAAGGCATTGTTGGGCGCCAAACTGCTCTTGGACGGTTGGGAGAAGTTTCTCTTGGAAGACATTCTGGTACCATTCTTTATTCATGGCTGTGTTTTTAGGCAAGACTATGAGTGAGCCGATTCCCTTGGCTGAGAAGCAACCCCACACATGAATGGTTTCAGAATGCTTTACAGTTGGCATGAGACAAGACTGGTGGTAGTGCTCACCTCTTCTTCTCCGAATAAGCTGTTTTCCAGATGTCCCAAACAATCGAAAAGTGGATTCATCAGAGAAAATGACTTTACCCCAGTCCTCAGCAGTCCACTCCCTGTACCTTTAGCAGAATATCAGTCGGTCCCTGATGTCTTTTCTGGAGAGAAGTGGCTTCTTTGCTGCTCTCCTTGAAACCAGGCCTTGCTCAAAGAGTCTCCGCCTCACAGTGTGTGCAGAAGCACTCACACCAGCCTGCTGCCATTCCTGAGCAAGCTCGGCACTGCTGGTAGTCCGATCCCACAGCTGAAACTGTTTTAAGATACGTTCCTGGCGCTTGCTGGGATTTCTTGGGCGCCCTGGAGCCTTTTTGACAATAATGGAAGCTCTCTCCTTGAAGTTATTGATGATGTGATAGATTGTTGACTGAGGTGCAATCTTTGTAGCTGCGATACTCTTCCCTGTTAGGCCATTTTTGTGCAGTGCAATGATGGCTGCACGTGTTTCTTTAGAGATAATCATGGTTAACTGAAGAGAAACAATGATACCAAGCACCAGCCTCCTTTTTAAGTGTCCAGTGGTGTCATTCTTACTTAATCATGACTGATTGATCACCAGCCCTGTCCTCATCAACACCCACACCTGTGTTAATGGAGCAATCACTAAAACGATATTAGCTGCTCCTTTTAAGGCAGGACTGCAATGATGTTGAAATGTGTTTTGGGGGTTAAAGTTCATTTTCTAGGCAAATATTGACTTTGCAAGTAATTGCTGTTAAGCTGATCACTCTTTATGACATTCTGGAGTATATGCAAATTACCATTAGAAAAACTGAAGCAGTAGACTTTGTTAAAATTAATATTTGTATCATTCTCAAAACTTTTGGCCATGACTGTAGAGTCATTATATACATAGCTATCTATTTCAAGTATTTATTTCTATGATTGTTAATGATTTTGGCTAACACTCAATGAAAACCCAAAAGTCATTATCTCTGAAAATTAGAATATTATATAAGACCAACTGAAAAAAATATTTTTAACTCCTAAATGTTGGTTTAATGAAAAGTATGCACAGTAAATGCATTTAATACTTGGTCGGGCTCCTTTTGCATGAAGTACTGCATCAATGCAGCGTAGTATGGAGGCGATCAGCCTGTGGCACTTCTGGGGCGTTATGGAAGCCCAGTTTACTTTGATGAAGACTCAAAGGACGAAATGTATGGTGATTTGCGCTGCTGAAATGAAAGAACCGGACCAGGGACTGGTGCAATGATGCTCTTTTATTCCTCTTCCTACGCGTTTCGGAGCTTGCTATGCTCCTTCCTCAGGGATTACCAGTATCAAGAGCAAGCACAACAATTCACCTTATATACATTTTGAAAAAATACAATTATACACATCATAGTGACTTTCTAGGAGGAGTTAGACAAATGTGACGTACATTATCACATGATCTTAAAAACAATAATATTACTAAACATGTGGAACGAACCAAAAGACTAATAGAAAAAGAGAATTAATTGGAAATACTAAATATACTACACATAATCATCTATTCAATTATTGGGATACAGGGTATTAAGCAACAAATTAAAAAGTACAGAACCAGAATTATACATATAAAATGGAATAAAGATCAAGTTTGAACTCACAAAGCATAGCGAAACTGAGTGAGCCACTGAGGATCGTGTGTATCAATAATCTGGTCTCAAAGACAAGAGAGAAGGATTCCTTTTTCTTAAAACGGTGGAAAGTGAAAAAAAAAAAAGTGCACAGAGAAAAAAAGAAGGGAGCAAAACCAAATACTTAAGATTGAAGGGAGTGACATTAGTGATATTTTGATACAAAATTTAAAATGAAAAAAATATATTTAATTCTTATTCAAATTAAAATTAGGCGGAGTGCTGAAAGGGGTTAGGGCCGCTTTACACACACCAACTTCTGTTTCTAACTTCTGAACAGATCTCTGGTTGCAGTGAAATCATGGACACATTGCTCTATTTGTACACAGCCACAAAATAGAACAATGTGCCCATGGTTTCACTGCAACCAGAGATCTGTTCAGAAGTTGGACACAGAAGTTGGTGTGTGTAAAGCGGCCCTAAAGGTACTGTCACACGCGGCAATATTGTAGGCAATTTCACTGGCAATTTTGCTGGTTGCAGTGAAATAATAGACACATTGTTCCATTTGTACACAGCAACAAAATAGAAGAATGTGTCCATGATTTCACTGCAACCAGGAAATTGTCAGTGAAATTGCCTTGCAATATTGTCGCGTGTGACGGTATCTTTAGTCCTCGTAATAGTGAGGGCATTGGTTCTTCTCAAATGTACTGCAAGGTTATATTCAATCAAGTCAATGCTGAACGTGTAAAGTGTGTCTACACCCATGTAATGAATAAAGCTGAAGCTAAATGTATTGACTTACACATGTTTATTAGAAAAATCACACTAAAAAACATTTTACTTTAAATGCAGATCTAGGTTCTAATATAGAGGGTACAACAGATGAACATTTTCACCCTGATATCATAACTAAAAGTGACTTCTACCCTGTAGATAATCGTGGACATTTTGTTGAGACATTTCAAGAATTAGTAATAAAGAATTTTAAAAGGCAGCAGTTTGCAAAAGAGAATACTATGCGCAAGAACAATTTGACAAAGAAAGAACAACAGGCTCTGTGTTCCCTTCAGAAAAACACTGAAATCGTTATCAGGGCTGCAGACAAGGGAGGTGGAATAGTTATTCAAAACTACACCGATTATATTGAAGAAGCAAATAACATACTATCTGACTCTGAATGCTATACTAAGATAGATACTGACCTATACCCATCCCTAATCAAAACCTATAATGAGATGATCAAAGAAACCTTTGACAAAGGCATCTAATAAAATAATTGCCTAAGCCAGCTTCCGCCCGTTTCTGTTCAAAATGATGTCAGATCCAGACCGGACTGAAGCTGGCTTAGGCAAGTAAACACACACACAACACACACACACAACACACACACACACAACACATACACACACAACACACACACACAACACACACACACACACTATACTTGCCACCGCCCCTGCGTCCGCCGCCTGGATCCTCAGACAACATGTTGCCGCCCCCGAACTACTGGATCCAATATGGCGTCCGGGAAGTCTCGCGAGACTTCCCGGACGCCATATTGGATCCAGTCGTCCGGGGCGGCGACATGTCGACTGAAGATCCAGGCAGCGGATGCAGGGCCGGTGGCAAGTATAGGTGTGTGTGTGTTGTGTGTATGTGTGTATATGTGTGTATATGTGTGTGCGCTCGCCACTCTGCCCACGCCGCTGCGTTCGCCACTCTGCCCACGCCGCTGCACTCGCCACTCTGCCCACGGCCCTGCGCTCGCCACTCTGCCCATGGCCCTGCGCTTGCCACTCTACCCACGGCACTGCGCTTTCCACTCTGCCCACGGCCCTGCTCTTGCCACTCTGCCCACGGCGCTGCGCTTGCCACTCTGCCCACGGCGCTGCGCTTGCCACTCTGCCCACGACGCTGCGCTTGCCACTCTGCCCACGGCGCTGCGCTCGCCACTCTGCCCACGGCGCTGCGCTCACCACTCTGCCCACGGCGCCACTCGCTCCGCCCATCACACCTCTCCTCTGCCCGCTCCTTCCCCATCCTCTCCTTCATCTCCCCGCTGCTCCCCCTCCCTGCTCTCCTCCCAGTGCGGTCCTCTGGTGTTCTCCCCCTTGGGGTCCCCCGTGCTTTCCCCCATGCTCTTCCCCGTGCTCTCCCCCGTACTCTCCCCAGTACGCTCCCCCGTACGCCGCCGTGCAATCCCCGTCATCTCCCCTGTACGGTTCCTTCCGGTTCCTCGTGCTCTCCCCCCGTCCGCTCCCCCGTACGGTCCCGTGTGGTCCCCCTCATCTCCCCTGTACCATTCCATCGGGTTCCCCGTGCTCTCCCCCGTCCTGGTGCTCCCCTCTCCCCCTCCTGTGCTCCGGACTGCAGGGGTTAAAAATAAGAAACATCTTATATTCTCACCTGTCCAGGCTCCACCGGCGATCCAGCTACCGTATATATTCAGATGCTGTGTGCAGGACCTCGCGTCGTCTCACAGTCACATCACCGCTCACGTGACTGTGACGTCACGCGAGGTCCTGTACACAACATCTGAAGAAATAGCTGGATCGCTGGTGGAGCCTGGACCGGTGAGAATATAAGATGTTTCTTATTTTTAACCCCTGCAGTCCGGAGCACAGGTGGGGGAGAGGGGAGCATCGGGGACCGCAAGGGCATTGGGACGGTGGAGAACACGGGGAACCCTACGGAATGGTACAGGGGAAATGAGGGGGACCGCACGGAGGAGAGCACAGAGGCCTGCATGGGGGACCTTACGGGCGAGAGCATGGGGGCCAAATTTACCACTGTCACCGGTGTGTATTGTTCCTGCCACACTGTCACCTCTGCGTATTGTACCAGCAGCACTGTCACCTCTGTGTATTATACCAGCAGCACTGTCACCTGTGTGTATTCTACCAGCAGCAGTCACCTGTGTGTATTGTACCAGCAGCACTCTCACCTCTGTGTATTGTACCAGCAGCAGCAGCAGTGTCACTTGTGTGTATTGTACCAGCAGCACTATAACCTGTGTGTATTGTACCAGCAGCACTGTCACATCTGTGTATTGTACCAGCAGCACTGTCACCTGTGTGTATTCTACCATCAGCAGTCACCTGTCTGTATTGTACCAGCAGCCCTGTCACCTGTGTGTATTGTACCAGCAGCACTGTCACCTCTGTGCATTGTACCAGCAGCACTGTCACCTGTGTGTATTCTACCAGCAGCAGTCACCTGTCTGTATTGTACCAGCAGCCCTGTCACCGGTGTGTATTGTACCAGCGTCACTGTCACCTCTGTGTATTGTACCAGCAGCACTGTCACCTCTGTGTATTGTACCAGCAGCACTGTCACCTGTGTGTATTGTACCAGTAGCACTGTCACCTGTGTGTATTGTACCAGCAGCACTGTCACCTCTGTGTATTGTACCAGCAGCACTGTCGCCTCTGTGTATTGTACCAGCACCACTGTCACCTCTGTGTATTATACCAGCAGCACTATCACCTGTGTGTATTCTACCAGCAGCAGTCACCTGTCTGTATTGTACCAGCAGCCCTGTCACCTGTGTGTATTATACCAGCAGCACTGTCACCTCTGTGTATTGTACCAGCAGCACTGTCACCTCTATGTATTGTACCAGCAGCACTGTCACCTGTGTGTATTCTACCAGCAGCAGTCACCTGTCTGTAATGTTACAGCAGCCCTGTCACCTGTGTGTATTGTACCAGCATCACTGTCACCTCTGTGTATTGTACCAGCAGCACTGTCACTTCTGTGTATTGTACCAGCAGCACTGTCACCTGTGTGTATTCTACCAGCAGCAGTCACCTCTGTGTATTGTACCAGTAGCACTGTCACCTGTGTGTATTGTACCAGCAGCACTGTCACCTGTGTGTATTGTACCAGCAGCACTGTCACCTGTGTGTATTGTACCAGGAGCACTGTCACCTCTGTGTATTGTACCAGCACCACTGTCATCTCTGTGTATTATACCAGCAGCACTGTCACCTGTGTGTATTCTACCAGCAGCTGTCACCTGTCTTTATTGTACCAGCAGCCCTGTCACCTGTGTGTATTGTACCAGCAGCAAAGTCACCTCTGTGAATTGTACCAGCAGCACTGTCACCTCTGTATATTGTACCAGTAGCACTGTCACCTGTGTGTATTCTACCATCAGCAGTCACCTGTGTGTATTGAACCAGCAGCACTGTCACCTCTGTGCATTGTACCAGCAGCACTGTCACCTGTGTGTATTCTACCAGCAGCAGTCACCTGTCTGTATTGTACCAGCAGCCCTGTCACCTGTGTGTATTGTACCAGCAGCACTGTCAGCTGTGTGCATTGTACCAGCAGCACTGTCACCTCTGTGTATTGTACCAGCAGCACTGTCACCTGTGTGTATTCTACCAGCAGCAGTCACCTGTCTGTATTGTACCAGCAGCCCTGTCACCTGTGTGTATTGTACCAGCAGCACTGTCAGCTGTGTGCATTGTACCAGCAGCACTGTCGCCTCTGTGTTTTGTACCAGCAGCAGCCCTGTCACCTGTGTGTATTGTACCAGCAGCACGCTGTATACTCTGCTAAGCACTCTACTCTGGCGAAGAGGGGGCCAGGGAACAGCGGTCAGCTGTGGCCTCAAGTCGCCCGACCCCTCTTTCCACACCCCACTGTGGTTTCCTGGCCCCCTCCTGCCCACACCTGCCTGCTCTTCCCCGGCTCCCTCCTGCCCCCACCCGCCTGCTCTTCCCCAGCTTGCTCCTGCCCGCACCTGGCTGCTCTTCGTCGCCTTCATCTTGCCCGCTCTCCCCCAAGTTCCCTTCTGACCGCACTCGCCCGCTGTCCCCTATGGCAAGCAATCTGCTATATTGGCCCAGAATTTAACCTTCCTCTGGTGTTAGGGTCGTGACCGACCCGTTTTAGGTTTTAAATGCATACCAATTCTACATACATTTGTTTATTGCATTGAGACTTTTTGACTTTATCAGGAACTTATTTTTAAACAAAATACAATAAATAAAACTATTTTACTAAATTATAAAATGAGCTTATTAAAATTATAACATTTGTGTTGTTGGGGTCAATTTTGACCCGGGTCTAATATAAGAGTAAAAAAGCAATAATAAATCCCAAAACTGAACTCATAATACACAATATAAACTAACAGCCCACAGCCAGCTCTACCTCCAACAACTTGAGTTAGGGACATGTCCAGGCATGTATGGCCAAATCAGCTTACAGTTGGTACTTTGCAGAGTATACATCTCCAGTTTACACATGAAACAATGAGGAGAAGATTTGATGTAAGCCAAATTCTAGATTATATCTTAGATGAAAATGAATCAGAGGACACACAGCAGCAAACTGATATGGTACCTTTACACGCCGCGACGGCAGGCTGGATACATCGCGCTACTTCACGTGCACGAGCACGCTCAAACGGCTACAAACGGTCAACGCACCCTCTTTACACGCCGCCATAAGGTGCGCTACGCCACGCTACATCTGTAGCTAGCTACATCGCCGGGTGTCTCAAGTAGCCAGCTGTAGCTTAGCGTACCACGTTTACACAGCGCTACAACAAGCTAATATGGGCGGACCTGATACAGCAGGGACAGCACATAGGCGTGCCACAATCTTGGATTACTAGCCGTCCATACGATGATAGGACAGCGCAATATCATCATGATTGGCCAGGCATCGCAGGAGGCTGAGAAATACAGCACGCTCGAGCGATTGTGTAGTGTGACTGGTCAGCTCCTTAAATATGCCGCCCTAGGCAACGACTACCAATCGTCATGCAGGAGCTTCCTCCAATGCTCGCTGTAGGGGCGCGGTATCCCAGAGCCTGGGTCACGCCTTAGCTACATTGCAGCTACAGCGCAGGGTGTCCAGAGTTCCCTTCCGTTGCTTCTTTACACGCCGATACAGCTCGCTACCATCGGCGATATAGCCATCTGTTTTCGAGCAGAGCCCATAAACAGATGTATCTGTCGCCGGCTGTAGCGTCGCGTCTTCAGACGCCGCTACGACGGGCTACATTGACGCTACAAGCTACATTTGTAGCCTGTAGCGCGATGTATCCAGCCTGCCGTCGCGGCGTGTAAAGGTACCAATACAGATGAACAGGTTTCTGAGGAGGAAGATGATGTGGAATATCAACCGGAAGACACAGACAGTTCTGATCAGTCTGAAGAGGAGGTCATTGGTGCTGAAGCTGCTCCCGCTGAAAGATTCAAGTCCAAAAGTGGCAAGATCAGCTGGTGCTCAGTACCTCCAGATGTACATGGCAGGGCAGATGCTGCAAATGTCATAAAATTGACCCCAGGGATCACAAGGTTTGCTGTGACAAGAGTAAGTGACATCAAGACATGTTTTGATCTGTTTATGCCATTGTCAGTAAAAAAAAGTCATTATTGCTATGACAAACTTTGAAGAAAAAAAAGTCTACGGCAACATGTGGAATGACCTTCATGATGATGTCCTGGATGCCTACATTGGTGTTCTTCTCCTTGCTGGAGTGTACAAATCCTGCAATGAGGCCACTGATAGTCTCTGGGACGCATCGACAGGCAGGAATATTTACCGGGCAACAATGTCACTTCAAAATTTTCAAATGATATCAAGAGTCCTGAGATTTGACAGCAGAGACACCAGAACAAAATCTGACAAACTTGCTCCCATCAGGGATGTTTGGGAGAAATGGGTGCAGCTCCTTCCACTGATGTTCAACCCAGCGCCAGAGGTGACAGTAGACGAACGTTTTCTCCCTTTCCACGGAAAATGCCCCTTCCAGGAATACATACCATTTAAGCCAGGCAAATACGGCATAAAAATTTGGGCAGCCTGTGATGCAAAAACTAGCTATGCATGGAATCTACAGATTTACACAGGCAAGTCTACAAGCGGCATCCCTGAAAAAAAACAAGGAAAACATGTAGTCCTTGATATGACTACTGGACTGCAGGGTCACAACATTACTTGTGACAATTTTTTTTATCAGCTATGACCTTGGAGAAGAACTTCTCAGGAGGAAAATCACCATGGTGGGCACAGTGAAAAAAAACAAACCTGAGCTGCCTGCTGAATTGTTGCAGATGAAGGACAGGGCTCCACTTTCCTCAAAGTTTGTTTTTACAGACACCACCACTGCTGTTTCATACTGCCCCAAAAAACGAATGTGGTATTGATGTCCACACTTCACAAAGATGCAGCTGTGTCATCAGGAAGTGACAAAAAGCCCAGAATCATCCTGGACTATAACAAAAACAAAGGAGGAGTGGACAACCTGGACAAGCTGACTGCCACCTACACTTGCCAGCGAATGACTAGGAGATGGCCAATGGTTGTATTTTACAACATCCTTGATGTGTCAGCATGCAATTCATTTGTGTTGTGGACCCACATTCACCAAGGATGGAATTCAAAGAAGAAAAACAAGCGGAGGATGTTTCTTGAGGAACTAGGAAGATCCCTTGTCAAGGCGCACATTGACCAAAGGGAACGAGTGCCCCGAGACCCAGCCGCTGCAGCCTTGGTCCGACAACTCCAGAGCTCAACAAGTGCTTCGTCCACACCCACAGCAACACAAAGAGCATCATCACCAGCATCCTCCTCAACCAGGCCTGCCTCAGCATCAACCACAACAGCCACAACCCCAGTGAGACCACCTGATTCTAAAAGAAAAAGGTGTCAGGTCTGCCCTAGCAATAAGGACAGACAAACATATCGTGCTTCGCCTGCAAAAAATACGTCTACAAAGAACACACAAAAAGTGTCCCTTTTTTTACCACACATGCATCTAAATACTAATGCATCTAAAAACTAGTACTTGATTTCTGTTGATTTGCTTGATTGATTGTTGTTTGTTTGTTTGACCTAGAAAAGCTACTTTTTATTATTACTGCTATTAATCTAATATATAATTCCCCTAACGCACTTCTGTAAGTTTCGGCGCTACTTCCGTCGTCGTGGCCGTGGGCGCCCGGCGCCCACGCGACCTGCGAAGCATTGCCCGCGAGCAATGGCCGCACAGCGGCCATTGCGAGTCTCCCGCCCCGCGTCGACCGACGAGAGACGAGCGCCGTGGCCGAAAATAGAACCAAGGGTCTGGCCATGCACAGCTCTAAAGACCGCTATGTATCTCAATGGGAAGTGAGGCACTATGCTCATTGGTCGGCGCCAGCACACAGCGACCAATGAGCATAGCGCCTCACTTACAGCGGTAAATTTGAAACTCAAAGTCCTCCATGTATCTCAATGGGAAGTGAGGCGCTAGTCTCATTGGTCGCTGTGTGCTGGCGCCGACCAATGAGAATAGCGCCTCACTTACAGCGCTAAATTTGAAACTCAAAGTCCTCCATGTATCTCAATGGGAAGTGAGGCGCTCTTCTCATTGGTCGGCGCCAGCACACAGCGACCAATGAGCTTCGCGCCTCACTTCCTATGGAGATACATGGAGAACTTTGAGTTTGAAATTTACCTCTGTAAGTGAGGCGCTATTCTCATTGGTCGGCGCCAGCACACAGTGACCAATGAGAATAGCGCCTCACTTCCCATTGAGATACATGGAGGACTTTGAGTTTCAAATTTACCGCTGTAAGTGAGACGCTATTCTCATTGGTCGGCGCCAGCACACAGCGACCAATGAGAATAGCGCCTCACTTCCCATTGAGATACATGGAGGACTTTGAGTTTCAAATTTAGCGCTGTGAGGCGCTATGCTCATTGGTCGGCGCCAGCACACAGCGACCAATGAGCATAGCGCCTCACTTACAGCGGTAAATTTGAAACTCAAAGTCCTCCATGTATCTCAATGGGAAGTGAGGCGCTATTCTCATTGGTCGCTGTGTGCTGGCGCCGACCAATGAGAATAGCGCCTCACTTACAGCGCTAAATTTGAAACTCAAAGTCCTCCATGTATCTCAATGGGAAGTGAGGCGCTATTCTCATTGGTCTGCGCCAGCACACAGCGACCAATGAGCTTCGCGCCTCACTTCCTATGGAGATACATGGAGGACTTTGAGTTTCAAATTTACCGCTGTAAGTGAGGCGCTATTCTCATTGGTCGGCGCCAGCACACAGCGACCAATGAGAATAGCGCCTCACTTCCCATTGAGATACATGGAGGACTTTGAGTTTCAAATTTACCGCTGTAAGTGAGGCGCTATTCTCATTGGTCGGCGCCAGCACACAGCGACCAATGAGAATAGTGCCTCACTTCCCATTGAGATACATGGAGGACTTTGAGTTTCAAATTTAGCGCTGTAAGTGAGGCGCTATTCTCATTGGTCGGCGCCAGCACACAGCAACCAATGAGACTAGCGCCTCACTTCCCATTGAGATACATGGAGGACTTTGAGTTTCAAATTTAGCGCTGTAAGTGAGGCGCTATTCTCATTGGTCGGCGCCAGCACACAGTGACCAATGAGAATAGCGCCTCACTTCCCATTGAGATACATGGAGGACTTTCAGTTTCAAATTTACTCAAAGTCAAACTCAAAGTCCTCCATGTATCTCAATGGCCAGTGAGGCGCTTCTCTCATTGTACTCATGACAGTAGAAACATTAACCCATTACATTCCGTTTTATCTGTAATTTCTATAACACAGTGTGTAGTTGTACTGCCACTGCGAAGTTAACCCCTTATATACCATTTCTGCCTTAACTCCATACTTTGTAGTCTCTATTACTACTGCCAGTAGGAACATTAACCCCTTATATTCCATTATTGTTGTTATTTCTATTACACAGTGTATAGTTGTAATGACACTGCGAAATTAACCCATTATATACCAGTTCAGCATTAACTGCATATTTTGTAGTGTTTATAACTACTGCCACTGGTACATTAACCCCTTGAACACCATTTTGGATATAATTTACAGCGCTGTGTCTGTTGTGGGAGTGCCTGTGGGACATTAACTCCTTCAATAACATTTTTGATATCATTATAAGTTCCTACTCTGTTATAGTCCTGTTAGTCGGACATTAACTCTTTCTACACCTCCACTATATTGCTACCCTCACAGTTCTGCCTACATCGCCTACTTAGTCATATATCTGGTGTTTAAGTCTATTATTTAAAACTCTTAAAAAATTATATACAGATTCTAGACTCCCGATTCTTTAGAATCGGGCTCACAGCTAGTGTTAATATAATTTTCATCTTTTATTTGTATTAAAGTTCTATAAAAAAAAAAAATCTGTTTTTTGCCTTTTTCATAAAGTAGTTAGATATGGATCAAAATTGACCCGTAACACAATAGATGTTACTAGAGTTAATAATATAAAATATATATATGTATACTTTTTTTTACATTTAAGAAATGTGTTCTAAAACCCTTCAGTAATAGTCAGGTAATATAACAAACTTTTTTAAGTTTATATTATTCTCTTGAGGTTCATTTGACAATATTTTTATATTAAAAATGAAGTGTATGCTCTCAAATGAAAGGACCAGGGGGCCACAACAAAAATATTAAAATCAATCCTTCCATGGATGAGAAACCCTAACAAGGTAACTAAGAGGTAAGAAAAAAATTGGATCATAAATAACTGTTTTTAGGGTATCCTAGGGGTGATTTAAGACACGGGTCAAAACCGACCCGTTAACATAAGAAAGAGTAACAGAAAGCTAACACTAGAGGAAGCTTCCCTTTGCATTATTCTTAAATCTTCATTAATCAACTACATTAGGGATGGGCGAATCTACTCGCTAGGACTCGTTACTCGGCGATTAGTAAGGGACTCGCAGGACTCGGTACTCTGCGAGTTTCCCAGCGTTTACTCGCACGAGTCCAATGCAAATCAATGGCAAACGCTGACAAAACTAGGATTGCCATTGTCTTGCATTAGACTCGGATACTGAACCAGTGATAGCAGGGAAACTCGCAGAGTAACTGCTGTTACTTTGCGAGCCGAGTCCAGCTGTCTTCTCTGTGCAGGCTGCCGCAGCTCCAGGGTCCTAGAGCCCGCCTGCTCACAGAGATGATGTAGCAGTGCCTTGATTGTTCTCAGTCTGCTCATTCCCTGTGCATAGACATCTATATCTATGCACAGGGGATGTAGCAGAGAGGACATCGCGTTTTGGACTGCGTCGGACAGAAGAGGATTTTCTTAATTAAAGATGGAGTCCCTAATGGCTTTTTTTTTTATTTCAAATAAAAAATTTTCTCTGTGTTGTGTTTTTTTAACCCTTTATTGGAGATTCTTAGTGGCTGGGTCAAACGTGGCCTGATATTAAGAATCTCGGGCTTAATACCAGCTTGTATAACAAAGCTGGTATTAACCCCTTTATTACCCAGCGTGCCACCGCGACCAGGGCCGCTGGAAGAGCGGGGTTCAGCGCCAGAGGATGGCGCTTCAATGAACGCGCCATCTTCTGGGGCGGCTAGACATAGAAATTGCGCGGAGCCCCAGGCATTTTTTTTTATTATTTCATGAAATTCATGAAATAATTAAAAAAAAGGGCTTCCCTATATTCTTGTGTCCGGCCAGGTACAAATAGGAACCTGGAGGTTGGGGGCAGCCCGTCGCTGCCTGCTGGATCCGGCTGGTTCCAGAAATACGGCGAAGCCCACGTGAAATTTTTTTCTGACAAATCCATAAAACAATGTAAATAAAAGGGACTGCATCTTTATTAACCCCTGGACCATGGGCGAGGGGTTAATAAAGATGCAGTCCCTTTTTTAGGATTGTTTTATTGATTTTTCAGAAAAAAAATTACATGGGCTTCACCGTATTTCTGGAACCAGCCGGATCCAGCAGGCAGCGACGGGCTGCCCCCAACCCCCAGGTGCCTATTTGTACCTGGCCAGACACAAGAATATAGGGGAGCCCTTTTTTTTATTATTTCATGAATTTCATGAAATAATTTAAAAAAAATGCGTGGGGCTCCGCGCAATTTCTATGTCTAGCCAGGTACAGCTAAGCAGCTGGGGGCTGGAATCCGCAGCGCAGGGATGCCCAAGCTTTCTGGGCACCCCCCGCTGCAAATTGCAGCCCGCAGCCGCCCCAGAAGATGACACATTCATTGAAGCGCCATCCTCTGGCGCTGAACCCCGCTCTTCCAGCGGCCCTGGTGGCGGTGGCACGCTGGGTAATAAAGAGGTTAGGGCCAGCTTTGTATTATCAGCTGGCCCTAAGCCCGAAATTTATGGCGGTCACGCCAATATTAGACATGACCGCCATGAATTTCTATTAAATTGTTTTAAAAAAAACACAACACAGAGAAAAAATTTTATTAGAAATAAAAAAAAAAGCCATTAGGGACTCCATCTTTAATTAATAAATCCTCTTCCGTCCGACGCAGTCCAAAACACGATGTCCTCTCTGCTCATCCCTGTGCATAGATATAGATGTCTATGCACAGGGAATGAGCAGACTGAGAACAATCTCAGCTCTGCTACATCAGGCAGCAGGCGGGCTCTAGGACCCTGGAGCTGCGGCAGCCAGCAAACAGAGCAGACAGGACTCTTATCTGTGCGAGTTTCCCAGCGATTACTTGCACAGTAAACGAGTCCAATGCAAATCAATGGAAAAACTAGGATTGCTTCAGGCTGAAGCTTCCGAGACACATCTGTGATTTGTAAATCGCACACTACTCGCTATTACTCGCTTCCCCATTCATTAACATTGGACTTGCTAGACTCGCAGCGAGTAGCGAGTCCCGGGCTCGGACTCGCTAGAGTCAAGCGATTCCGAGTAATTTAGGATTCGCCCATCACTAAACTACATACATAGTCTAGAATACATCTAGTTCTAAATAAAAGTGAAAAACGATATCTGACAAATAAAAAACCATCTATACTATTCATGTACCATCTCCCGAAAGTACATAAAAATATCTCAAAATCCCCGGGAGGCCTATAATTTCTGGCATTGGATCATTAACTAGCAATCTTGCTACATGCATAGACAGAATGTTACAATTTCACGTTTTACAGTTAGATAGTCATCTAAGTGATTCTACACATTTGATCAACATCCTTAAAGATTTTTCTTCGGGAAACTCATATTATTTAATAACGATGGATGTAGCATCTCTCTATACCAACATTCAACATAATATTGGTATAACTGGTATTGAACATATTCTCGAGAATGAAAACAGAATCCCTGATGAGCTATTGTCCTTTATAATGAAGGGTTTAGAGTTTATTCTTAAAAATATATTTTTTTATTTTTTCAGACATTTTTTACCGCCAAGTGAAAGGCACAGCCATGGGATCTAAAGTAGCATGTTCTTATGGCAACCTTTTTATGGGTATTTTTGAAGAGATCCACATAAAAAGCAACACATATAGTAATGGGATTACACTATATATAAGATACATCGATGATATTTTCATTGTACGGGATAATGACTGCAGCAATTTAGATCTGTTTCTAAAGGCCCAGTTACATACACAGATATCTGTGCAGACATTGTTCACAGATCTCTGGTTTCAGTGAAATTATAGACACATTGCTCCATTTTGTACACAGCCACAAAATGGAACAATGTGTCCATGATTTCACTGCAACCAGAGATCTGTGAACAATGTCTGCACAGAAATATGTGTGTGTAACGTGGCCTTTAAAAAACTTTATGACAATATCTGGGGTTTGTCATTCGAGCCACATGTGCATAATGAATCTATTGATTTTTTGGACCTCTCAATTTTTATAAAAGAGGGGAAAATTCACACTAAGACTTTTTAAAAAAAAAAAAAAGGTTAATAAAAATAGTTATATAGATTTTACAAGTGGCCATTTTAATAAATGGATTAGGAATATTCCTATAAATCATTTTAAGAGGATCAGAGAAAATTGTTCCTCTAATGATGACTCCATTGAACAATCTGGTATTCTGAGAGAAAGTTTTATCATTAATAATAATCGTTAAAATTAATAGATGGAGATTTTGAAGAGAGTAAGAAGATTGACAAAAATCACTTATTAAGTTCAAAATCAGTTAAACCTAATGATTAGGTAAAGAGAAGTTAGGGCATAACTGGTAGCGACACCAAATAATAAAGAAATCATAGAAGACATGAATATTAAGTGTGAAAACAACAACTTTATTCACTACACACACAAGGTTTAAAAACATTTAAAAGGCATAGGGGCCCCCGAGCATAAGACGGCAAAATAATGTTATACACGGACCAATAAATAACGGGTGAGCATAAACATACAGTAGACAACCAGACAATGAAACGGCAGCAATTTACAGTTTCAATAAGATGGAAACAGTCAAATAACATGTTTATAATGAGAAATAATAATGAAGGAGGACCAGAGCTAGTCAACAGAAAATGTAAGCCTGAATATCAATATATTGCAGGGAGCTTTGTAAGACCATTAGCAACCTTTTATGCGGTGGTGTTGGAATACCTGCACTCGATGGTGCTACTAAAGTGCATTTGACAATAATGTAAATCCAATAACATTCAACAAAAACATCAAGATTATAGGGATTAGAGAAGTTATAAAACCCATGTAGTGGCCTAATGAAGTCAACAGGACCCTATGATCAAGAGCATCATAACTTATAAACAATCTATTCAGAAACTCAGGTCAGACTATAGTGGTTGTGACCCAGTGTGTAATCAACCAGGCCCAGGAGTATATATTATGGTGAAGTTCCCATAATAAGGATCACCAACAATGCCCACGATTAGATTCACTTATAAACACCGAGGTTCAGACTTGTTGGTTTTCTACTTCATGCGTCATGGGTAGGATACAGATGTGACTGTACCTTGTGCACTTTATGCAGGGGCATAGTCTGCCATATCGTTACTGGTGCAAACATGGCTTGCTATGATTAATTACCATTATTCACTTGGGATTTTTATTGATAACTGCCGTGATCAGTTACATAGGTTCTATAGGATAATATTCTTATGAGTATGCATAATTGATATTTTCTATCTTGACTTCTACAGGGTCATTGGTGTCAATTCTGACTGGGTAATTTGCAGGGGCACTTCCAGCCATACCACTATGGGCTGATAGTCTTCCTTGATTAACCACTCCGCTATGTTTAGGATAGCTACTTAAGCATTGAATCTTTAGGGTTACATTGTGACGTGCTTCTTCCACTATTGATCAATGGGATCAATGTCGGGGTATTAACAGGATAATTGACCCAGGATACACCTCTTGGGCAATGGGTATTATGATTATTATACTGCACGCTTCAATTTGATCATTGCAGTTGTATGTCCATATATATTGTTCTGCATGCTTTTTTGTCCTTTCAGACTTGCTAATTGATGGGTTGCTCTGCAATGAGTTACTACTACACGGTACATTTTCATTTTGGTATATGGCCATGCTATATCAGACCCTATAAGATCTTACAAAGTTCCACCTTAATACTATATAGGATGTAACACTCAAGCAGTTTGTCTAAATTTTTATTCACTTATGTTTAACTATGCATAACTCTGTCATACCTGCCCTCATGTGACTTACCTTGCATCCAGGAGAGTTGGGTGCTTCACTTAATTGTTATGATACCTGACCATGTTTATCAATTATTGCACCCTATGCATCTATACCATCATTTGACATCTCCATGCAGTGGTTATGTTGTATTCTGATCACTATGATGACACATACATTTATTACTCCGCCTTGATTTTTATGATATCTCTGTGCTGTTTACCTGGCACCCAAGAGTGATGATTGCTTCACTTAATTGTTACGGTGCCTGATCTTGTCCATCATTTGCGTAACATTAATTATTCCACCATTTTAGCATTTCTATACAGCCGCCATGTGGTATCACCGTCAGTATGGTGACGCATACACACATTACTGCGCCTGTCGGCAGTCTATTCCATTCCAATGCTATCTCTGTGATATATGACGACAAATGCAGTCTGTTACCGGAAGTCGTCATCACTAGCATCCACGTGACCAACAGGGTGCATCACATGACCGCAATACACTATGCGGCGTCGGTCTGATTAGCCTTCAAGTGTCTCCTCTCTGCTGCCAATCACAGGTGAATTTAAACCCCCCCCTTGCTACACACCGCTTCACTCCCCTGACGAAGCCGCATGTGAGCGGCGTAACGCGTATGGTCTGGGTACCCCCGGAATTTTTCACAGCACCATTACTGGACCTCCCATAATGACTCCGGACTGTAATGGTCTTACACAGCTCCCTACGATATATTGATATTCAGGTTTACATTTTCTATTGACTAGCTTTGGTCCTCCTTCATTATTATTTCTCATTATAAACATGTTATTTGACTGTTTCCATCTTATTTAAACTGTAAATTGCTGCCGTTTCATTGTCTGGTTGTCTACTGTATGTTTTTGCTAACCCTTTATTTTTTGGCCAGTGTATAACGTTATTTTGCCGTCTTATGCTCGGGGGCCCCTATGCCTTTTAAATGTTTTTAAACATTGTGTGTGTAGTGAATAAAGTTGTTGTTTTCACACTTAATATTCATCTCTTCTATGATTTCTTTATTATTTGGTGTCGCTCCCAGTTATGCCCTAACTTCTCTTTACCTATGCATTGCTCAACTGTGGCATGGTGAGGTGAGCACCCTCTGTTTATTATAGCTGCATTGTAGTGCGTCCACATCCCTCCTTCTTCAATTAAACCTAATGATGACCGATATATGTTCAATTTTATTACAACTTACAACAAAAAGCACCGGAAGATCAAGGGAATTTTATCGCAACATTGGGCTATCCTTTTTAGTGATCCCATTTTGGGAAGAATTTTACCAAAATATCCTGGTATAACCTTCCGCAGAGCCCCAAACATAAAGAATATTATAGCTCCTAGCCGTTGAAAAAAAAAACTATAATAACCCCCCTATTGATAAGGGTAATATAACCTGTTCTTTGAAAAAAAGATCCTCCAAATGTGGTAAAAAAAGATGTTTATGTTGTCCAATAATGCAGAATGTGGGCTGTTTCACTTCCACAGCCACTGGTGAGACACATGATATCAAATCTGGAATAAATTGCACTAGTGATTTTGTAATTTATTTGTTGGAATGCCCATGTGGCCACTAATATATAGGATGTACTATACAGGCATTACATCAGAGGATTAATAAACATAGGTCCAATATCAGAAAAGGATTTTTGCAACATGGGTATCTTGTCTGTGAGTGCCTGTGAGAGTGAGTGTCTGTGAGAGTGAGTGTCTGTGAGAGTGTCTGTGAGAGTGAGTGTCTGTAAGTGTCTGTGAGCGTCTGAGTGCCTGTGAGTGTCCTGTGAGTTCCTGTGAGAGTGAGTGTCTGTGAGAGTGAGTGCCAGTGAGTGTATGTGAGTGTGAGTGTCTGTGAGTGTGAGTGCCAGTGAGTGCCTGTGAGTGCCTGTGAGTGTGAGCGCCTTTGTGTGTGGGTGTCTGTGAGTGTGTGGGTGTGTGACTGAGTGAGTGTGAGTATGTACAGAAGTGTGTGATTATAACAGAAGCGCAAGAGCACAGGAGGCACACGTTTAATTACCTTTAATATACCACAACACGTTTCCACTGCGGTCCGCCGTCTTCATCAGGTGGATTTACGTGATGAAGACAGGGATATTAGTACAAGAGGGGGACCAGTATGGAGACCAGTATGGGGACATTACAACAAGAAAGGGACCAAGATGGGGACATTACTACAAGAAAGGGGTCAGAATTTGGACATTACTACATTGAGCAAAAAAATCTGGTATTATTAAAAATGTCACTTAATCCTACAAGCAATGCAGCCCCCGATATCAATTTTTTTTCTGTGTGCGTCCCACCAACCCAGCCGAGTTTGAGACCCCTGTCCTACAACGTCACTATGACGTGTATAATTGTTGTTTTTCAAAATGTATATAAGGTGAATTGTTGTGCTTGCTCTTGATACTGGTAATCCCTGAGAAAGGAGCATAGCAGGCTCCAAAACGCATACGAAGAAGAATAAAAGAGCATCGGTGCACCATTCCCTGGTCCGGTTCTTTCATTTCAGCAGCATGAATCCCCATACACTTCGTCCTTTGAGTCTCAGTTGAACACTGTTTAACAAGTGGAAGTGTGGATCCAGCGGCAGTTGTACACGTGAAAATACCAGGTTGTGGGTCACACAACCTTACCAGGGGAGCACCGCATACATAGGCAAATAGCCCTGTTACCATTAAGATAAGACCCTATTGCGCTTTGTTGTCTCTCACTACATCCAGTTTACTTTGATAGCAACCTTCAGTTTGTCTGCATTGTTGGGTCTGGTGTCTCTCATCTTCCTCTTGACAATACGCCACAGAGAATCTATGGGGTTTAGGTCAAGCAAATTTGTTGGCCAATCAAGCGCAGTGATACTGTGGTTATTAAACCAGGTAAGACGCTTCTTGCCTATTGGTCTTGTCTACTGGTCATGAGCGGCTTGACAAAATGAATGCGACAGTTGTAGCCCCCATGTCCTCGATACGTCTGTGTGTGGTGGCTTTTCAAGCCCTGACTCCAGCAGCAGTCCACTCCTTGTGAATCTCCCCCAAATTTTTGAATGGTCTTTTCTTAATCCTTTTAAGGCTGCGGTTATCCCGGTTGCTTCTGCACCTTTTTCTACCACACTTTTTCCTTCTACCCAACTTTCCATTAATATGCTTGAATACAGCACGCTGAACAGCCAGTTTCTTTAGCAAAGATCTTTTTTGGCTTACCCTCCTTGTGAAGTGTGTTAATGACTGCCTTCTGGACATCTGTCAAGTCAGCGGTCTTCCTCATGATTGTGTAGCCTACTGACCCAGACTAAAGGATCATTTTAAATGCTTAGTAAGCCTTTGTAGGTGTTATGTGTTAATTATTCAAATTTCTGAGATAATGACTTTTCATTGGCTGCAAGCCATAATCATCAACATTAACATAAATAAACAATTGAAATAGATCACTCTGATTGTAATGACTATATACATTACATGCATTTCACTTTATGTATTGAATTACTGAAATAAATGATCTTTTTGATGATATTTTAATTTATTGAGATGCACTTTTACTCTCTGTACATACATACGACCAATTAAACACTAGAACTGATGTTTATTAAACATGATTATCTTTACCTTCTTGGTTATTAAAACAAATTCATACATGTCGATTTATTTTATTTAGAAATAATTTGCCTCACCGATTAAGAATTAAACATGCATAAAAAGTTGACATTGATACACTGTTCATTTACTCAAATACCCTGCTAAAGCCGCACCTTAAAGATTTCTTGGGTGGAGTTGTGCCAGCGTATCTTTCTTCTATAGTTCTTAAATCTTGATGAAATCACTCACCTTGCTCTTCACTAAAATCACCAATGTTTTCTGGGAAGTGACAGTGGAGACAAAGCACCTTGATACTCATTCAATTCCATAAATATTACCCATCAAGGAAAAAATCCCAAATTCTTGTGTGGGCAACTGTCCATTTTCTCAAAAAGAAATGCTGCATCAAAAAAAATGAATGACATATTCTGATTCAGAAGCCTGAATAAACCTAAAAACAAGCCTATGGTACTATTTTTTTTTTCATTTGTTCCCCAGCGTTACATTATTTTAATGTGTTATCCATGACTAATATTACTAAATAATTGGTAATAATAATAGTTGTAACTGTACCTATAACTGCAGCTCATTTCCTTTCATTTGAATTGATTTTAAAATGCTGGCAGCTAAGGCTGGTTTCACACTGTGGTCAGGTCAGATCAAATCAGGTCAGGTTTTGTGTGCCAAAATCAGGAGTGACTCCAAAACCTAGAACAGGTGTCAATCTTTAAATTATACTTTTTCTCTGCAAGTTCCTCTCCTGGTTTTGAAACACAAAACCTGACCTGATCTGACCTGACCTGATCGCAGTGTGAAGCCAGCCTAAGATACCATGCACAGCAACAAATGTATGACATGATATCCAGGTAAGAAATCAAAGGATTAGGACATCAATTCCTAATTTAATTCCTTAATTAAAATCTTATGTTAAAGAGACAACCTTTTGTGGGAACATGGGGATCAGTGAGTGCTCTCGTCCGCTTTCCCCAGTCGCCTTTAGAAAAACTGCATAGACCAGGGTTCATCCCAACTGAACGCCTGCACTCCTTACCCTCGGGCGGAACACCACTCAGACAACATGGGGTTAATAATAGCGCTGCTGGGCACCACCGCTGTCCATTTGCTCCTGTTCCAGAGATTTACCCCATTACTGTATTTAATCCATTATGTTGTGATCGGAAGCAGAGTAGTATGACTTTATTGGATCCCCAACAGTTAAAGGCATATACAGTGTTGGCCAAAAGTATTGACACCCCTGCAATTCTGTCAGATAATACTCAGTTTCTTCCTGAAAATGATTGCAATCACAAATTCTTAGGTATTATTATCTTCATTTAATTTGTCTTCAATGAAAAAACACAAAAGAGAATGAAGCAAAAAGCAAAACATTGATCATTTCACACAAAACTCCAAAAATGGGCCAGACAAAAGTATTGGCACCCTCAGCCTAATACTTGGTTGCACAACCTTTGTACAAAAACTACTAGAAAAAAAGCAGCATCAGAAAAACTCACCATCCATGCCAAAGACAGAAAACCAAAAGCA
>JARQOC010000007.1:204634900-204699012 GCA_033576535.1 Allobates femoralis | reverse complement strand
TGTTCATTATTATGCTCTGGGGTCTCTCCAGAACCCAGAGCACAATACTGTAAACATAATATGTAACAACTACTGAAAATTCATGTACTCCTCTTACCATTTACCTCTCCGGCTCCTCCACGCTTCACCACCACCCATCCAGTCCTCATCGCAGCTTCACATCAACGCCAAAATTATTAAAATTCTCTGGCAAAGGTTATGTCCCATGACATCATTTTGTGGGTCACAACATTCTTGAGCCAATGTGCATAACCTTCCTAGGCCTGGCAAACCCTGAAGTGACCCAGGCCCTTGGGATATCATTGCTGTTGATGCTGATTAAAGATGAGCAAGGCTGCAGATGTATGGGTCCAGTAAAGGTACCATCACACGTGGCAATATTGCTAGGCAATTTCACTGGCAATTTGCTGGTTGCAGTGAAATCATGGACACATTGTTACATTTGTACACAGCAACAAAATAGAACAATGTGTCCATGATTTCACTGCAAGCAGCAAATTGCCAGTGAAATTGCCTAGCAATATTGCCACGTGTGACGGTACCTTAAAAGACACTCCAGGTTCGGGACTGGACATTACCTGAACTTGAGCCCAAACCGCTAAATAAATCTATGGAAACTCAAACTTTAGCGCTATGAAATGGTGGTAGTAATGGCTAGGGGGCTGTAAAAGGAAGCAAAATATCAATTAAAGCATGAGACTCATACTTACCAGTCTAGGCGCTGCGTTCACACTACTTTCGGTGCAGTCATCAAACCTCATGAATATTCACTGTATCCTCTGTCCACCCTCTGTGACAGTGTCTGTGATTGGATTTCATACACATTAGTCTATGGCAAGCAAGCTGCGTAAGTGTAAAAATAAATAAGTAATTGAAAAAAGTGTATATTATTACAGAGTGCAGAATAAAACACACGACTGCGAGTTGCAGCCTCCAACCGTGTGCTTTATGTTGGCTGGGTATCAAAATACAGTGGACTGCACACAGTTTTTATTTAAATAAATAATTTTTAAAAAAATGGCGTGGGGTCCCTCCCAATTTTGATAAATTGCCAAGATAAAGCACACGACTGGGGGTTGGAATTCTTACCTAGGTGATGCCCATAGTTATTGGGCCCCCAGGGTACAAATAGTAGCCTGCAGTTGTGCTAAATCTAGCACTTTACCCAGCTCTTCCTGACTGCTCTGATGCGGTGGCAATCACGGGAATATAAGGGGTTAATGACAGTTGTGAGTTGATAGTTGACATCAGACTCTGGATTGGTGATATGCATGTCTCTATGAGACCCTTACATTACCAATGCTATAAGTAAATAGTTAAAAAAACACAGATTTTTATTTGAAATATAAAACACAGACACCCTATTTTACCCATTTATTAACCCCAAACATTCCCTTGCAGCTCCAGTAGTAATCCACAACACAAGGTCCTACGAAGCTATCCTTCTTTGCTCATCAATATCTTGTACTGAGCGGTGACATCAAAGTGATCACTCAGCATAAAATTCGACACATAATGACTGCACTGACAACCACTCGGGTAAGAGCGGTGACATCACTTGAGTTAACCTGATACACATTTTTTTTAATTATTTATTTGAATAATTAAAAAAAAAAAGGGGTCCCCGGTATACACAGCGAACATAACGCTGGGGGTTGCAGCTCACAACTGTGTACTTTATTTGCACTGTGTATCAATATACACATTTTTTTCAATTGTTTATTAATTTTTGCACTAATATGAAAGCAGCTTGTTTGCCATAGACTAATGTGTATGGCAACCAAGGTTGGGGCGCGCAATCTCACTGTAACAACCAATCGCTGATGCTGTAACAGAGGGTGGGTGGGGGATGCAGTGAATATTTAGGAGGCTTAAAAAGTGGACACGGAGTTGTGTGACTGCAGCACAGAGACTGTAAGCATGATTCTCCTGCTGTAATCTCCATTTTGCTTCCTTTTGTAGCCCCCTAGCCGAACCCACACAGTAACACAGACTTCTCGGTGAAGTCTGCGTTCTGGGTCTGTCCACAAACACTAGGATTTCGGTAAGGACCCCAAACTTTACAGTTTGGGTTCACCCATCACTACTGCTGATCTGAAGATGCAGCATGGACTGTATGGGTGGCGATGAGACGTGGAGTAGCTGCAGAGATGAGAAAAATGTTTTTTATGTTTTTTTAATATATCGATTGGCTTTTATGGTTCATATTAATAGCATCCACAATTTTTCTACATCCATGCAGAACCAAATTACAAAATAATCTGAATTTTGGCAAATGCTAATTTTTGTCAAATTTAAGTAGACTTCAACTCAGCTCAAATTTACTCGGTCATCTCAACCTCTACTGATGATTTCTGATGCAGCATATTTATAGGGAACTAATGCGCTATTGCAAAAGTAATAATGATATGTAAATTTAATCCATTTTTTAATATTTGATAGTACAAATGGGTGGCATGGTGGTTAGCACTGCAGTCTTGCATTGCTGGATTCTTGGGTTCAAATTCCACCAAGGACTACATCTGCAAGGATTTTTCATGTTCTCCCTGAGTTTGTCGACTGATCTGTTCTGCTGATGCACTCAGCTGATCTGTTCACCAGTCAGCTTACCCGTTCTGCTTTGGAGGTCACAGTGAATTAAGTTGGAGGGGAACTTGGGGGAGAGCTAATAAATTGGATAACAAGGAATCTCTGTGTATTTTGTATACAATAAAGGATTTCTCAGTGTGTGTGTGTTTCTTAAATTCTTTACTGAAAGCATTGGTAAAGGCTCACGGCTGACATTAGCAATAGGGCTTGATGTTAGCTGCCAAAAAAAGCTGACATCAACCCCTTTATTACTCAGCCTGCCACCTCCATCAGAAACAAAAACAGAGGGGCGCAAATGAGAAGCACCTGAGACACTAAATTGATCAGTGGGTAGCAGTATTGCTCACCTTGGTGTGTTGTGCGCCTCCGCACAACACCAGTTATCGCTCAGGAGTTTAGACTTCCAGATCCTGCCAGGCACTGTCGCTGTCGCTCCAGCGATCCTTTTCAGGATGTCGACTTCACGTGATCCAGGACCCGGAAACACGTTACCGCTGGTTCCCTGTAAACGGTTCCAGTCACCCAGCAACCACAGGTCCTTTTGCTCCAGTGAATGGCTCCGTGGTTTAAAATTAATCTTCCTTCCCACAGAAGCTCCTGCCAGTCTCCCAATAGGGATACCACGAATATAAACAAAATAAAAGGCGATCTAATGGAGCGCTAAGAAGGAGAGGATTACTAATCTTATATTAAAGCATTCAAACCTTTATTAAGTTGTCCCCTATACGCCACAACATGTTTCGACAGTCTACAGCCATCTTGCTCAGGTGCTATCACCTGAGGAAGACGGCTGTAGACTGTCAAAACATGTTGTGGCGTATAGGGGACAACTTAATAAAGGTTTGGATGCTTTAATATAAGATTAGTAATCCTCTCCTTCTTAGCGCTCCATTAGACCGCCTTTTATTTTGTTTATATGCCACCTCTATCAGGGCAGATTGTAAGAGCAGGGTAACCACTAGTTTTGGTGATTCTCATGGAGACACCAATTTTTAGCGTGGGGGGCCCAGAACACTTCAGCCTCACCACGCCGATAATTCAAACCCCTAGCTGATTAGATTACCCTGACTGGCAACATAAAATAAGATGAAGCATACACCCATTGTTTCAAGTATTTATTGAGAGAGAAAGAGAGAGAAAGAGAGAGAGAGACAGACACTCTCCAGACATGCTGGAACTATTCTGAGCCTGCTCAAATTACTCTGGGCATGCTTAGTGTGAAATACTGATCCAGCTTGGCTGCATTCACCAGCGTCTGGATGTGGCCTCAGTAAATCAATGCGTCATTTTGCCGCATAGTGCCACTTCCGGACACATCAGGATTTTTCAAAAGCTGCAAAATCGCAACATCATGTCGCCAGGGGTGAGCAGAAAACAATACTCATCTGCACCCATCGAAAATATGATGCCACTTGATGCTTCTGCGGCCCCATGTTAAGCATGGGAATGGATGACAGATCAGGAGGCTTCAGGATTTCGATGGAGGACACTGACACAAGACAGAAAAATGCTAGTGTGAAACCACCCTTAGATATTGCATGCTACTCATTGTCATACAATGTGACAATACTGGATCATATTGAATGGCAAATCATGTTAATGCTAAACTTATACAAAAGTCCTCAAGAAACATTTAACAAATACAGAACATAATGAAAAATCACTTTATAGCTCACCATAATAAAATAAATATCGATATTAAGAACTACAATGGATGGAAGGACATATATGCGTTTATAAGATTGTAGTTTTTACTTAGGATAAAATATCTGTGCTTAAAAAGTATCTACCTATCATTTGTCTGTAACTGCCATCCTTAATTACATCATTAAAGTGGTTACCGATATGTGATTGCTGTAAACATAATATGGCAGTGAGGTTTTACTTAAAAGTAAAATGATAGCATGTTACAGCTTATGCTTTGTCATTGGTGAGAGGGGATATGGAAATGGGGTTTTGGATTCCACTCTGCAATGTTAGGATCTTACAATTCCAAAGTTTGGACCTGACTTTCACTAGAAACTCAGGTCCTTTAAGATGGAATAGTGACTAGAAACGTCAAGTTAATCCATTAGTAAGAGGATGTGGCAAATTTAATACATACAGTATGTTTTATCAGAAATTGAATTTACAGTACTGTTTTATTCTTGTTTTTATATTAAAGGGATTTTGACAAAAGTCTGCTGTCAACCTATGTGACTACAGACATCTGAAACCTTATTTGCTGCTTGACTAGACCAAGTGCATTCTCAGACACGTTCTGACTAGACATGCACAGCTTCACTTAAAGAGGACCTGTCACCCCCCTGGTGCTATGCTAACTGAATTCAGCACTGAATGCAGCGTGTCTGCTGCATTCAGGGAAGGGGTCCCCCATGTCTCTAGCCCCCCTGCAAGTTGTTAAAAAGACTTTATAAAGTATACAGATAAGGAGTCTAGAGGGACTTACTCAGTAATGAGTCATTGCTGTTGCTGGTGTCCTCCCCACCTCCAGCCCTCTATGCTACACCTCCAGCCCTCTCTTGTTCAGCCTCCTGTATGTGTCATCGCTGTTGCTGGTGTCCTCCCTGCCTCCAGCCCTCTCTGTGCCACCTCCAGCCCTCAGTGATGACACAGACAGAAGGCTGAACAGGAGACTGCTGGAGGTGGCACAGAGTAGGCTGGAGGAGGCACAGAGAGGGCTGGAGGCGGGGAGGACACCAGGAAGCAGCGAGGACTCATTACTGAGTAAGTCCCTCCAGACTCGTCATCTGTACACTTTATAAAATCTTTTTAACAGCTTACAGGGGGGCTAGAGACATAGGGGACCTCTTCCCTGAATGCAGCAGACACACTGCATTCAGCTCTGCATTCAATAAGAATAGCACCAGGGGGGTGACAGGTCCTCTTTAATGAAAGTGAAAAGAACAAGACCGCGCAATAGGAGCGTACGGCATGCTGTGCACAATGTCAATATTCATAGAGTGACTGAAGGCTTTTGTGATAAGTGTGGACAACCCTTTTAAATAGAAAATTATTTAAAGATGACATTTCCCCTCTTGAACAGAACAGAAAGGGTGTTCTAGGACATGGTCTAGAAGTCAATATGAAAATTGTATAATGTAGTATTTGTTCTACATAGAAAATTGTGAACAAATAAGTACCGTAATATTACTTTGAAAAAAAACATTTACCATAAAAATCTGAATAAAAAAATAGGTAACTTTCTGACATTTTTTTCAAAAAAACACCAAGGTCCTGATTTATCATTGCCTTCACACCTGATTTTTGTCTATTTATTTTCTGTTTCACCCCTATTTCTGTTGACTAGGGATGAGCGAGTCTACTCGCTAGGACTCGTTACTCGGCGATTCTTAAGGGACTCGCTGGACTCGGTAATCGGCGAGTCTTTTAGCGAATACTCGCTCAGTAACGAGTCCAATGCAAGTCAATGGCAATCTTAGTTTTGTCAGAGTTTACTTTCTCTCACTCGCTAGACTCGCTAGACTCGCTCTATCACATCGCTATATAGCTTGAATCTCCCCAAACAGCAGCGAGTCTGAGCGAGTCTACGAGTCCGATTCCTAGCGAGTCTGCGATTCCGAGTCCTGTATTCTCTATTCGGGACTCGCGAATCCAGAATCTTTTATGTTACTAGTCAGCATTGCGTGTTAGGTCAGAAAACTTGTGAAGAAGGACAAGCATCTTAGCCAATCATAGTCAGTAATGCCATAGCAGCTTTGGTTGTGTCAGGACTATGATTGGCTGCTGTCCATCGTGATGCCTATGTCATCTATGACAGGCAAGGCAGTATATAAGGCTTGCCCCCGCCATTTTGGGCACATTCCTGAGAAGAGCTGACCTAGTGCAGGGAGACTTGGAGCAGATCTAGGGACAGTTAGGCAGTGTAGGAGTCACATATAACACAAAAGTTCTTTTCAGAACTAACAGGACGGAGTGTAGGAGTCAAGATTCCTCACACATAACCCAAAAGTTCTTTTCAGAACTACCAGGACGGAGGATTGCTGTACAGGACTGTAAGGAAGGGGAGATAGGAGCAGCCTTACAGTGAATACAGCACCATCCTCAGAGCTTAGTTCACCCAGCTTTCCGCAGAGCTGTAATCCTAAGCTTTTTCTTATTTTTGGCACTAGTCTACCAAATAATTTTGGTGCCATTTTTCCACAAAAAATTTCCTGTGCCAGTGCGTTGCTGTACGGTGTCCTGCCTGCAGCTCGCACGGTACTTGTAAACTTGCACGCAGCCAGCACCGCAGCCTAATAGTGCCTGGTTCTGCGTACTAAACAATTTTTTCCTGTGCCAGTGCGTTGCTGTACGGTGTCCTGCCTGCAGCTCGCACGGTACTTGTAACATTTTACGCAGCCAGCACCGCAGCCTAATAGTGCCTGGTTCTGCGTACTAAACAATTTTTTCCTGTGCCAGTGCGTTGCTGTACGGTGTCCTGCCTGCAGCTCGCACGGTACTTGTAAACTTGCACGCAGCCAGCACCGCAGCCTAACAGTGCCTGGTTCTGCGTACTAAACAATTTTTTCCTGTGCCGGTGCGTTGCTGTACGGTGTCCTGCCTGCAGCTCGCACGGTACTTGTAAACTTGCACGCAGCCAGCACCGCAGCCTAACAGTGCCTGGTTCTGCGTACTAAACAATTTTTTCCTGTGCCAGTGCGTTGCTGTACGGTGTCCTGCCTGCAGCTCGCACGGTACTTGTAAACTTGCACGCAGCCAGCACCGCAGCCTAACAGTGCCTGGTTCTGCGTACTAAACAATTTTTTCCTGTGCCAGTGCGTTGCTGTACGGTGTCCTGCCTGCAGCTCGCACGGTACTTGTAAACTTGCACGCAGCCAGCACTGCAGCCTAACAGTGCCTGGTTCTGCGTACTAAACAATTTTTTCCTGTGCCAGTGCGTTGCTGTACGGTGTCCTGCCTGCAGCTCGCACGGTACTTGTAAACTTGCAGGCAGCCAGCACCGCAGCCTAACAGTGCCTGGTTCTGCGTACTAAACAATTTTTTCCTGTGCCAGTGCGTTGCTGTACGGTGTCCTGCCTGCAGCTCGCACGGTACTTGTAAACTTGCACGCAGCCAGCACCGCAGCCTAACAGTGCCTGGTTCTGCGTACTAAACAATATTTTCCTGTGCCAGTGCGTTGCTGTACGGTGTCCTGCCTGCAGCTCGCACGGTACTTGTAACATTTTACGCAGCCAGCACCGCAGCCTAATAGTGCCTGGTTCTGCGTACTAAACAATTTTTTCCTGTGCCAGTGCGTTGCTGTACGGTGTCCTGCCTGCAGCTCGCACGGTACTTGTAAACTTGCACGCAGCCAGCACCGCAGCCTAACAGTGCCTGGTTCTGCGTACTAAACAATTTTTTCCTGTGCCAGTGCGTTGCTGTACGGTGTCCTACCTGCAGCTCGCACGGTACTTGTAAACTTGCAGGCAGCCAGCACCGCAGCCTAACAGTGCCTGGTTCTGCGTACTAAACAATATTTTCCTGTGCCAGTGCGTTGCTGTACGGTGTCCTGCCTGCAGCTCGCACGGTACCGTATATACTCGTGTATAAGCCGACTTTTTCAGCCCAAAAATTGGGCTGAAAAGTCCCCCCCTCGGCTTATACACGAGTCATATACGTGGGGGCTGTGTCCGGGAGCAGGAGGAGGCAGGAGGAGGCTGGAGGAGGTGGGGGAAGGCTGCAATATGAGCGGCTCGTGACGTGGAGCCGCTCATAACTTATTCATGATATGCACTGCATCCCCCGCCCATCCACGGGGGGAGCAGTGCATATCGCCTTACAGCCCCCCAGCACGGGGTATACAGCCCCCCCATCCCTCACAGTATGGCGCCCCCTTTCCATACAGCCCCCCCCGTGGTATCCAGGGCCCCCCGTATATACAGCCCCCCCGTGGTAACCAGGGCCCCCCGTATATACAGCCCCCCCGTGGTAACCAGGGCCCCCCTTGCTGCACCTGTAAAGGAAGAAGTCAGTATACTTATCGCTGCTGCTGCCGCCGCCGCCGTCGCCGCTCCGCTTCTCGGTCACCGCGCTGCTCCGGGTCTTCACGCTTCCTGTTCCTTCTCCGGCGCTCAGGAAATGACGTCATTGTTCGAGCACCGGAGAAGGAACAGGAAGCGTGAAGACCCGGAGCAGCGCGGTGACCGAGAAGCGGAGCGGCGGCGGCGGCAGCAGCGATAAGTATACTGACTTCTTCCTTTACAGGTGCAGCAAGGGGGGCCCTGGTTACCACGGGGGGGCTGTATACAGCTGGGGCCCTGGATACCACGGGGGGGCTGTATACAGCTGGGGCTGCTGTATACAGCTGGGGCCCCTGTATACTACCTATGGGGGGGGTCTGTATACCTCTGGAGCTGCTGCTGTATATACCCCCTAGGGCTGCGGCTGTATATACCCCCTGGGGCTGCTGCTGTATATACCCCCTGGGGCTGCTGTATACTACTACTGGGGCTTCTGTATACTACTACTGGGGCTGCCGTATACTACCACTGGGGCTTCTGTATACTACTACTGGGGCTGCTGTGTATATACCCCCTGGGGCTGCTGTATACTACCACTGGGGCTTCTGTATACTACCACTGGGGCTTCTGTATACTACTACTGGGGCTGCTGTATACTACTACTGGGGCTGCTGTATACTACTACTGGGGCTGCTGTATACTACTACTGGGGCTGCTGTATACTACCACTGGGGCTTCTGTATACTACTACTGGGGCTGCTGCTGTATATACCACTGAGGCTGCTGTATACTACTATTGGGGCTGCTGTATACTACCTCTGGGGCTTCTGTATACTACCACTGGGGCTGCTGTATATACCTCTGGGGCTGCAGTATACTACCACTGGGGCTGCTGTATATATCTCTGGGGCTGCTGTATACTACCACTGGGGCTGCTGTATATATCTCTGGGGCTGCTGCTGTATATACCACTGGGGAGGCTGCTGTAACACTGCTGGGGCCTGTATGTACCACTGGGGAGGCTGCTTTATACCACACTTCTGGGGGCTGTATACTACCACTGGGGAGGCCTGTACACCACTGCGGGGGCCTGTATACCACACTGCTGGGGGCTGTATACCTGTGCTGGGGTCCACCCTCGGCTTATACACGAGTCAATAGGTTTTCCCAGATTTTGGGGGCAAAAGTAGGGGGGTCGGCTTATACACGGGTCGGCTTATACACGAGTATATACGGTACTTGTAACATTTTACGCAGCCAGCACCGCAGCCTAATAGTGCCTGGTTCTGCGTACTAAACAATTTTTTCCTGTGCCAGTGCGTTGCTGTACGGTGTCCTGCCTGCAGCTCGCACGGTACTTGTAAACTTGCAGGCAGCCAGCACCGCAGCCTAACAGTGCCTGGTTCTGCGTACTAAACAATTTTTTCCTGTGCCAGTGCGTTGCTGTACGGTGTCCTGCCTGCAGCTCGCACGGTACTTGTAAACTTGCACGCAGCCAGCACCGCAGCCTAACAGTGCCTGGTTCTGCGTACTAAACAATATTTTCCTGTGCCAGTGCGTTGCTGTACGGTGTCCTGCCTGCAGCTCGCACGGTACTTGTAACATTTTACGCAGCCAGCACCGCAGCCTAATAGTGCCTGGTTCTGCGTACTAAACAATTTTTTCCTGTGCCAGTGCGTTGCTGTACGGTGTCCTGCCTGCAGCTCGCACGGTACTTGTAAACTTGCACGCAGCCAGCACCGCAGCCTAACAGTGCCTGGTTCTGCGTACTAAACAATTTTTTCCTGTGCCAGTGCGTTGCTGTACGGTGTCCTGCCTGCAGCTCGCACGGTACTTGTAAACTTGCACGCAGCCAGCACCGCAGTCTAACAGTGCCTGGTTCTGCGTACTAAACAATTTTTTCCTGTGCCAGTGCGTTGCTGTACGGTGTCCTGCCTGCAGCTCGCACGGTACTTGTAAACTTGCACGCAGCCAGCACCGCAGCCTAACAGTGCCTGGTTCTGCGTACTAAACAATTTTTTCCTGTGCCAGTGCGTTGCTGTACGGTGTCCTGCCTGCAGCTCGCACGGTACTTGTAACATTTTACGCAGCCAGCACCGCAGCCTAATAGTGCCTGGTTCTGCGTACTAAACAATTTTTTCCTGTGCCAGTGCGTTGCTGTACGGTGTCCTGCCTGCAGCTCGCACGGTACTTGTAAACTTGCACGCAGCCAGCACCGCAGCCTAACAGTGCCTGGTTCTGCGTACTAAACAATTTTTTTCCTGTGCCAGTGCGTTGCTGTACGGTGTCCTGCCTGCAGCTCGCACGGTACTTGTAAACTTGCACGCAGCCAGCACCGCAGCCTAACAGTGCCTGGTTCTGCGTACTAAACAATTTTTTTCCAAAGCCAGTGCGTTGCTGTACGGTGTCCTGCCTGCAGCTCGCACGGTACTTGTAAACTTGCACGCAGCCAGCACCGCAGCCTAACAGTGCCTGGTTCTGCGTACTAAACAATTTTTTCCTGTGCCAGTGCGTTGCTGTACGGTGTCCTGCCTGCAGCTCGCACGGTACTTGTAAACTTGCACGCAGCCAGCACCGCAGCCTAACAGTGCCTGGTTCTGCGTACTAAACAATTTTTTCCTGTGCCAGTGCGTTGCTGTACGGTGTCCTGCCTGCAGCTCGCACGGTACTTGTAAACTTGCACGCAGCCAGCACCGCAGCCTAACAGTGCCTGGTTCTGCGTACTAAACAATTTTTTCCTGTGCCAGTGCGTTGCTGTACGGTGTCCTGCCTGCAGCTCGCACGGTACTTGTAAACTTGCACGCAGCCAGCACCGCAGCCTAACAGTGCCTGGTTCTGCGTACTAAACAATTTTTTCCTGTGCCAGTGCGTTGCTGTACGGTGTCCTGCCTGCAGCTCGCACGGTACTTGTAAACTTGCACGCAGCCAGCACCGCAGCCTAACAGTGCCTGATTCTGCGTACTAAACAATTTTTTCCTGTGCCAGTGCGTTGCTGTACGGTGTCCTGCCTGCAGCTCGCACGGTACTTGTAAACTTGCACGCAGCCAGCACCGCAGCCTAACAGTGCCTGGTTCTGCGTACTAAACAATTTTTTCCTGTGCCAGTGCGTTGCTGTACGGTGTCCTGCCTGCAGCTCGCACGGTACTTGTAAACTTGCACGCAGCCAGCACCGCAGCCTAACAGTGCCTGGTTCTGCGTACTAAACAATTTTTTCCTGTGCCAGTGCGTTGCTGTACGGTGTCCTGCCTGCAGCTCGCACGGTACTTGTAAACTTGCAGGCAGCCAGCACCGCAGCCTAACAGTGCCTGGTTCTGCGTACTAAACAATTTTTTCCTGTGCCAGTGCGTTGCTGTACGGTGTCCTGCCTGCAGCTCGCACGGTACTTGTAAACTTGCACGCAGCCAGCACCGCAGCCTAACAGTGCCTGGTTCTGCGTACTAAACAATTTTTACCTGTGCCAGTGCGTTGCTGTACGGTGTCCTGCCTGCAGCTCGCACGGTACTTGTAACATTTTACGCAGCCAGCACCGCAGCCTAATAGTGCCTGGTTCTGCGTACTAAACAATTTTTTCCTGTGCCAGTGCGTTGCTGTACGGTGTCCTGCCTGCAGCTCGCACGGTACTTGTAAACTTGCACGCAGCCAGCACCGCAGCCTAACAGTGCCTGGTTCTGCGTAGTAAACAATTTTTTCCTGTGCCAGTGCGTTGCTGTACGGTGTCCTGCCTGCAGCTCGCACGGTACTTGTAAACTTGCACGCAGCCAGCACCGCAGCCTAACAGTGCCTGGTTCTGCGTACTAAACAATTTTTTCCTGTGCCAGTGCGTTGCTGTACGGTGTCCTGCCTGCAGCTCGCACGGTACTTGTAAACTTGCACGCAGCCAGCACCGCAGCCTAACAGTGCCTGGTTCTGCGTACTAAACAATTTTTTCCTGTGCCAGTGCGTTGCTGTACGGTGTCCTGCCTGCAGCTCGCACGGTACTTGTAAACTTGCAGGCAGCCAGCACCACAGCCTAACAGTGCCTGGTTCTGCGTACTAAACAATTTTTTCCTGTGCCAGTGCGTTGCTGTACGGTGTCCTGCCTGCAGCTCGCACCGTACCTTCCATCTGTCTTAAAATATCTTAGCCTCTAGTGTGTACCTTTCACGAAATAGTACCTGCTACTTGTTTTACAAGCCCCCAGAAAGCCACCAGAAATTATAAAATGTCACCCAAAAAACCAAATCCCAAAAAAAGTGTTGCTAAGGGACAGGGACGAGGTACAGGCATTGGTAGTCGTGGCCAACTATCCACCAGTTCGGGCAGACAGACGAGGATTGATCGATCGTTCCTCCTGTCTAACTTTCCCCGTCAGGAAAGTAAACGAGTATTGAGGCCGGAAGACGAACACCATCTAACGTCTTGGCTGGCAGACAAGACCTCAACAACAGGTTCTTGCAGCACTCAAGGTTCCTTGAGCACTGTGTCTACTGTTGGTACATACCATGCTGGGTCATCTAATCCACAACCTCTTCACAGTTCCTCAGACCAACAGCAGCCCCATGAAAATGTTGACACAGACATGGGTCACTCAGATGACTTATTTGGTACATATAATCCTTTACATGAATCCGGTTTGCCAGACTCCGTAGTAGATGAGATACTTGATGAAGAATTGTCCAATCATGGACAAGTTTTAGAGACACCCCGGCCACATGAACGTGTCTTTCAGCAAAGTCTTAGACCGTCTCAGGAGTTGGAGGATGATGATGATGAGACAGTGACACACTTGTCATCTGGGGAGCAAAATCAATCTTGTTATCGGGAAGATTTAGAAGAGGAAGTGGTTGATGATGAGACAACTGATCCCACGTGGAATGTTGCGATGCAGAGCCAGCAGAGCAGCACGGAGGAAGAAAGTGTGTATGTCCCACCAACAAAGGCACCAAGGCCTACTCCTCCCACCAGAACTGAAAGAGTCACCACTGTTGCCCAAAATGTGTCCACTGTGGCTCAAAAATTGTCAACTGTTGGACAAAATGTCTCAAATGTGGGCCTGAGTAATCCCTCAGGGAGTACAGTCAAGCCTAGAGGTCGGTCAGCCACTGTGTGGAAATTTTTTAAAGATGGGCCTTCTCAAGAAAATGTGGTCATCTGTACCATCTGCCATGCAAGGCTAAGTAGAGGCCACGGGAAAGGAAACCAGAGCACCAGCAGTATGCGGAAGCACATGGCTGGTCAGCACCCTATTCAGTGGTCAAAAGTGCAGCCTTCCACAACAGTGTCATCTGACCCAAAGACTGCCACGGTAACTCACATCCGTCCGTCACAATCAAGTGTTGCTGAAGCTGGTCCAGCTCATATGTACTCATCACAAGCAGCGGTTGCAGAGAGACTGAACATGAGTGCAGACAGTTCTCGGTCAGCAACATCCTTACAGTTATCAGTGACACAGCTGTACGAAAGGAAGCAGAAATACCACTCTTCCCACCCATTAGCCAAAAAAATAAATGCCCAGATAGCTAAGTTGTTAGCAGTCAAGATGTTGCCGTTTAGGCTTGTGGGTACAGACTCTTTCTGTGAGCTTTTGGCTGTGGCAGTACCACGCTACTCGGTTCCAAGCCGCCACTACTTTTCACGTTGTGCCGTCCCCGCGTTACATGAGCATGTCATTAACAACCTCAAGCGTGCCCTCACCAACGCTGTAACCGGGAAAGTACACCTTACTACGGACACGTGGACAAGCAGTTCAGGACAGGGCCGGTACATCTCGCTCACCGCGCATTGGATCAACGTTGTGGAGAGTGTGCCAAACGATGTTAGTGTTACATCAAACATCCTACCCACGCCACGGATAGCTGGCACAACCTCATTCAGGGTCTCTGCATCATCCTATATGTCCACTACACCATCTTCCGCTTCCTCGACCAATCCTCAATTGCCCTCAACATCACGGCCAAGTTGGGAGGTTTGCTGCAGTGCTTCAGCAAGACGCCAACAGGCTCTGCTGAAGCTGATCTGTTTAGGTCACACACCGCACACTGCAGTAGAGCTGTTGAAAGGTCTGAAGCAACAGACAGATGAGTGGCTATCCCCACTCCAACTCCAGACCGGTCTCGTGGTGAGCGACAATGGTCGTAACCTAGTGGCTGCACTAAAGCTCGGAAACCTTGTGCACGTGCCTTGCATGGCTCACGTGCTGAATCTAGTAGTGCAGAAATTCCTGCGTACATACCCAGAGCTATCTGACCTACTGGAGAAGGTGCGTCGAGTTTGTGCACATTTTCGTCATTCGTCAACAGCGGTTGGAAAACTTTCATTGCTTCAAAAGCAATTGAATTTGCCCAACCACAGACTCATTTGTGACATGCCGACACGATGGAACTCTACATTCCATATGTTATCGAGGATCAATGAGCAGCAGAGGGCAATATCCGAGTATCAGTTGCAACATGCCCGTCAGACCGGCAGTCAGCCACGACATATTAGTACAATGGAGTGGGTGTAGATCGCTGACACATCTGAGGTTCTTGATAATTTTGACTACTGCACAAAACTGGTGAGCGGTGATCAGTCCATCATCAGTGTCACTATACCCATGCTGTGTCTGCTGAAAGAATCCCTCATTAATCAGAAAAATGAAGCATTGAGAGCCCAGCAGATGGCTATGGAGCCAGATTTAAACAGCGCAGTACCTAGCCAGCAAAGCCAGTATGACCAGGCAACATTGGCTCCTGAAGAGGAACAGGATCAAGACGATGAAGAGGATTTATTTTTTGTTGGTGCCGATGTCAACCCAGATGGTACTCACAACCCCAGCTTTGTGTCTGTCCACCATGGGTGGCCTGGAGAGGAGGAGGCGGAGACAGACTTTGCGGATACAATGGGTATTGAACATCGTTCTGAGGACACTGAAGACATGACTCTATGCAGCTTAGGACACATGGCTGACTTCATGTTGACTTGTCTGCTAGAAGACCCACGAGTGATTAACATATTGCACAACGACCTCTACTGGTTGGCCACCTTTCTGGACCCACGTTATAAAGATAAATTCACCTCGCTGCTGTTTCAGTCACCACGTGGCTTGACAATTGACTATTTCAAGAGGGTTCTTGTGGATAATATGCTTCTAATATCACCGTCAGACAACACTCTGCCCATAGTTAGCAACTCTGTGCAACAGCAGCCTTTGGTCGGGGCACAATCATCCACGCTGTCCAGAAGAGATGCTGGAAAGATGTCCGCAAAGTGGGCTATGTTCAATAAGCCATCGAACCTGCAGCGCCATGTTGCTCCAGTAACCATCTCTCGGAGACAGAAACTTACCAACATGGTACAAGAATACTTAAGTGACAGTACCTGCTTCCTGACTGATGCCGCAGTCCCGTTTAATTACTGGGTCTCCAAGCTCCACACTTGGACAGAGCTCTCGTTGTATGCCTTGGAGGTGCTGGCATGCCCTGCAGCTAGTGTGACATCAGAGCGGGTTTTCAGTGCCGCTGGGGGTATCATAACTGATACCAGGACACGTCTTACTCCAGAGAATGCAGACAGGCTTACTCTAATTAAGTTTAATAGGAACTGGATTTCACAAGACTTCTTGAGCCCTGAAGACGACAGTACTCAGAGCTGAAGTGCCACGTTCAACATCAATATGATATAATTAATCATTGTATTATATTGTGTCTTTTTGGTACAAGCAGTATGTACAAGACCAGTAACGATTTGCGTAACCATGTTCCTGCAACCTGGTAATGAGGCTGCTTCATCTTAAACCAACACTATACCTTAACTTCGGTTTCATTAACCATCACAACACCTTTTGACAAGGAAACAACCTTTATTTTCTGTTAGCAAACATTTAAAAGCCCCTTGGGCAAATTTTTTTAGCCACCCTGGCTAACAAGCTGATCATGGCCCTTAGGCCTGCATTTATACCCAAAATGCAAAACAGCCCCTTGGGCTAATTTTTGGAAACACCCAGCCTAAGAGGCTTATCATGGCCCTTAAGCCTGCAATTATACCCAAATTTCCAAACAGCCCCTTGGGCAAATTTTTTGAGCCACCATGGCTAACAAGCTGATCATGGCCTTAGGCCTGCATTTATACCCAAAATGCCAAACAGCCCCTTGGGCAAATTTTTTTAGCCACCCTGGCTAACAAGCTGATCATGGCCCTTAGGCCTGCATTTATACCCAAAATGCAAAACAGCCCCTTGGGCTAAATTTTGGAGACACCCAGCCTAAGTGGCTTATCATGGCCCTTAGGCCTGCATTTACACTCAAAATGCCAAACAGCCCCTTGGGCTAATTTTTGGAGCCACCCAGGCTAACAAGCTTATCATGGCCCTTAGGCCTGCATTTATACCCAAATTGGCAAACAGCCCCTTGGGCAAATTTTTGGAGCCACCATGGCTAACAAGCTGATCATGGCCCTTAGGCCTGCATTTATACCCAAAATGGCAAACAGCCCCTTGGGCTAATTTTTGGAGACACCCAGCCTAAGAGGCTTATCATGGCCCTTAGGCCTGCATTTACACTCAAAATGCCAAACAGCCCCTTGGGCTAATTTTGGGAGCCACCCAGGCTAACAAGCTGATCATGGCCCTTAGGCCTGCATTTATACCCAAAATGCAAAACAGCCCCTTGGGCTAATTTTGGGAGACACCCAGCCTAAGTGGCTTATCATGGCCCTTAGGCCTGCATTTACACTCAAAATGCCAAACAGCCCCTTGGGCTAATTTTTGGAGCCACCCAGGCTAACAAGCTTATTATGGCCCTTAGGCCTGCATTTATACAAAAAATGGCAAACAGCCCCTTGGGCTAATTTTTTGAGCCACCCAGGCTAACAAGCTTATCATGGTTTGGGAGACACCCTGGCTAACAAGCTTTTCATGGCCCTTAGGCCTACATTTATACCAAAAATGGCAAACAGCCCCTTGGGCTAATTTTTCCAGGCACCAATCCTATGCCTGCATCGTGGGCGTTGCTTGGACTATCATCCTGCTGGAGCCTGTTGAAGGGTCCCACTGTACGCTCCATACAAAACGCGTAGACGCGATGTGTAGCATGTAGATGTCCCAGCCTCTCACATGTGTGTTCATAGTCTTGTTGCCATAGCGAGGCATAAAGTAACCCCCCAAACACAGGCACTGTTTGTCAGCAACAGTTGTATGTGGAGTCATGATTTGACACTTAGTAACCAAGGTGACTTCATGCGCCATGCGGGCCGTAAAGTACTTGCTAATGATGCTCTCTCCCCTGTCCCCCACGCCAAATGTCTCGGGGTAATCCTTGACTCCTCCCTCTCCTTCAAGCCCCACCTGTAGTCCCTAACCAAGTCCCTGTGACTCCAACTCAAAAATATTTAACCAATTCGGTCGTTCCTCAATCCTGACACTGCTGAAACACTCATAAATGCCCTCATCATCTCCCGCCTTGACTACTGCAACCTCCTTCGCATAGGTCTCCCTGCCAACTCTCTTGCACTTCTCCAATCTATACTAAACTCTGCTGCCCGACTAATCCATCTGTCCTCACGCTACTCCCCTGCCTACCCCCTCTGCCAAGCCGTTCACTGGCCCCTCCGGCCCACAGAGAGCTCACTTTAAAACACTGACCATGACATTCAAAGCCTTACACAACCTATCCCCACCATACATCTCCGACATGATCTCCCGATACCATCCCTCACGCAACCTGCGTTCATCCCAAGAACTTGTCCTACAGTCCACCCTCATCTCCTCTTCCCACAACCGCATACAGGATTTCTCCCGGTCATCCGCCATGCTATGGAACTCCCTGCCCCACCTCATCAGTCAGTCGCCTACCCTCTGAACCTTAAAGATACTTCTAAAGACTCACCTCTTCCGACAGGCCTACAACCTGCCATGAGACCCCGCTACACGCCCCAGGACCGACACCTTCCCCACCCTATTGTATCCCCACCCACCCCTCGTAGATTGTGAGCCCACGCGTATAGGGTCCTCTACTATTGTACCTGTATTACCTTATTGTCTATGTTTATTGTACTTGTCCTTGTCTACCTTTTCCTCATGTAAAGCGCCATGGAACCTATGGGCGCTATATAAATAAATAATTATAATAATTATGATGACTTGAAGCCCAACCACAAAAAAAACTACACATTCATTCCTTGAAAAAAGACAGACACAAAGCTGGTTTTTAAAACTGTGTTTCAAAAACAAAATGGCAGCACTGTTTGGACATTCCCAAAAATACTACCTTTTACAATTAAGGTATTACCCAACAAATGGAGCCCTACAGGTCCTGGTAGGTGGGCTGTCCGTCTTGCAAAAGGTCAAGGGCCCCACGTATGGCCTGGCCGAACCCTTCAGGGTGGATCCTCTGAACAGGTGTAGGGAACGGTGGTAGGTCCCTGTTAGCTGGCCACTGGCAGTGAGGCAAAGCCCTGTGGGGTGGCACCTGGCTGTCCCGTGTTGTGGGCCTGCCTAGCCTGTTAGAGGCCGATATTTTCCACCCATCCAAATATTGGAACACATCACCTGGGTCGTTATTTGGCTGACAGGCTTCCAGCACTATCTGTAATGCTGACCTTGCCCGCAGTAGCCTGTCAAATGGAATATTATCCATGAATGGTATAATACTGCGGGCAAAGTCAGCATTACTCTGTTGAACACTTAAATGTGCTGACCCCGGGATCGGACCATAAGCTGGGCCTGCCGCTGGTGGCGGCGGTGGTGGTGCTGGCCCTGCCGCTGGTGGTGGCGGTGGTGGTGCTGGCCCTGCCGCTGGTGGTGGCGGTGGTGGTGCTGGCCCTGCCGCTGGTGGGGGCGGTGGTGGTGCTGACCCTGCCGCTGGTGGCGGTGGTGGTGGCGGCGACGGCGGTGGTGGTGTTGATGGCCCTGCCGCTGGTGGTGGCGGTGCTGGCCCGGCCGCTGGTGGCGGCGGTGGTGGTGCTGGCCCTGGCGCTGCTGGCGGCGCTGCTGGTGGTGGTGGTGGCGGCGGCGACGGCGGTGGTGGTGGTGGCGCCGGCCGTGGGGTGGTGGTCGATTTTCTCCACGCCGCCTTCTGTTTGGCGGTGGAGGGTTAACAGCACGCCGCCCTCTGTAGTAAGCTTCTCTGTGGGTAAAGTAAAAAAAAATTTGGTGAATGCATTGCATTTGGAAACAAAAACATAGGTCAAACATTAAGTTGCACGCTTTTTAGACTCTGTGTATCTGTGTATTCTTAATCAGATATTTGTTATTATTATGAAAGAATAACCAACTGTACATAACATAAAGGAATACGTGACTTTCTTTGCTAATTCCATACTAATACATAATTTTTCACCCCCTGATTACCACCCCCCCCCCCCCCATCCCATCTAATCTAGACGATCAATAACACCAATGGTTCACATGAAAAAAAAAAGTCCCCCTGACTTCACTTTTAACTTGACATACTTAATTCACAAGACTTTTAGGTTATATCATCTATATAAAGCAGGGAAGGGGTTGAAAGGTATACAATATATATATATATAATCTATTTATATAATCGGGAGTTTGAAATTCCGGCACTGTAGCCGAATCCCAAACTCCTTAGCGTCACTGCGAGCGGAGACGCGTATGCGCCTTCGCGAGCCGCAGACGCTTAACTCACACAGCCGCTATAGCGTTTTCTCAAGCGGCCTCGCGCCCTCCGCTCACAGCAAGACCTGCGCCCCTCACAGCGCCCCATCCGCCCCGGCATGCTGGCATTTGTACTTCCCCCGTCTGTGCACCCACAGGTCTTAGCAGATCACTGATGCTGACAGCGGGGGGGACAACACAGACAATCAAATCAGGAGGAGGTCAGTGTCAGGAGGAGATGACAGCCGCCCGCCGGGGCCTGTGACACTGCAGAGGTCACAGCGGGGCTGTGTGTGCGGACAACGGGAGGCCGGGGGCTACGGACGTACCGGACACGTCCTCTGCTCCTGGAGATGTGCCGCGGGTCCGCGCTCGCAGCGTATCTGACGCAGGAGCCGCGCTCACCACGCCCACACCACGCCCTCTGCCAAACAACCCACACCTCTCACTAACCTCCTGCAGCTAACCACACCCCATGTTTACCTTTGCCATGATGTCATTTAGCTGCGGCCGCTATCTTTAATAAGGTCAGTAATGATGGCAGTAATCGGATCTCTGCTCCCTCTAGCACGCCCCAACACTGTAGCACCATCTATTAACCCTATTCTCATCACCTATATACTCTGCTACCCACTGAGCCGCCTGTATACTCTGCTACCCACAGACCCGCCTGTATACTCTGCTACCCACAGAGCCGTCTTTATACTCTGCTACCTCAGACCCGCCTGTATACTCTGCTACCCACAGACCCGCCTGTATACTCTGCTACCCACAGAGACGCCTGTATACTCTGCTACCCACAGACCCGCCTGTATACTCTGCTACCCACAGAGCCGTCTTTATACTCTGCTACCTCAGACCCGCCTGTATACTCTGCTACCCACAGACCCGCCTGTATACTCTGCTACCCACAGACCCGCCTGTATACTCTGCTACCCACAGACCCGCCTGTATACTCTGCTACCCACAGAGCCGCCTGTATACTCTGCTACCCACAGAGCCGTCTGTATACTCTGCTACCCACAGACCCGCCTGTATACTCTGCTACCCACAGAGCCGTCTTTATACTCTGCTACCTCAGACCCGCCTGTATACTCTGCTACCCACAGACCCGCCTGTATACTCTGCTACCCACAGACCCGCCTGTATACTCTGCTACCCACAGACCCGCCTGTATACTCTGCTACCCACAGAGCCGTCTGTATACTCTGCTACCCACAGACCCGCCTGTATACTCTGCTACCCACAGAGCCGTCTTTATACTCTGCTACCTCAGACCCGCCTGTATACTCTGCTACCCACAGACCCGCCTGTATACTCTGCTACCCACAGAGACGCCTGTATACTCTGCTACCCACAGACCCGCCTGTATACTCTGCTACCCACAGAGCCGTCTTTATACTCTGCTACCTCAGACCCGCCTGTATACTCTGCTACCCACAGACCCGCCTGTATACTCTGCTACCCACAGAGACGCCTGTATACTCTGCTACCCACAGACCCGCCTGTATACTCTGCTACCCACAGAGACGCCTGTATACTCTGCTACCTCAGACCCGCCTGTATACTCTGCTACCCACAGACCCGCCTGTATACTCTGCTACCCACAGAGACGCCTGTATACTCTGCTACCCACAGACCCGCCTGTATACTCTGCTACCCACAGAGACGCCTGTATACTCTGCTACCTCAGACCCGCCTGTATACTCTGCTACCCACAGAGCCGTCTTTATACTCTGCTACCTCAGACCCGCCTGTATACTCTGCTACCCACAGACCCGCCTGTATACTCTGCTACCCACAGAGCCGCCTGTATACTCTGCTACCCACAGAGCCGCCTGTATACTCTGCTACCCACAGAGCCGCCTGTATACTCTGCTACCCACAGAGCCACGTGTATACTCTGCTACCCACAGAGCCGAATTGGAACCTAATGTATATATTAATAAATAATACTAAATGTACACAACAGTGCTGCAGACACATACCTTGGCATACGGGCCACCGGGTGAAGGAAGGACAGCCGGTCGTAAAAGTGGTAGTGGTTCAGCAATGGAGCGGCTCCCGGTTCTCTCTCTGAGTACTGCCGGTACTGCTTCTTATGCTGGTCCCGGCAGCTCCTCCACCGTTTTTTAAGATGGTCAACTGTGAAATTATTTCAAACCGGGTTTAGAGATGTGTAATATTTGAAACAACAAAAGTATGTGTACAAATCAACAATAACATTTTATTCATTTTGTGTGTGTAATGTGTATACAAGGCACAGTGACACGACAGTGTGGAACATCATCAACAGCATTACGGACATTGAGCTCACGTGGCCACAATCACAAATGAAGCAGGACACATGTCAACGCATAGAGAATGTAATAGTGCGGGCACCAGACTCTGGTCATTAGTGGTATTTATATACACCCAACCCCTTGGCCGAAAGAGCCAGGAGGATCAGACCTTAAACTAAGTGTACTGTTGTGACCCCATCCAAATATAGGCAACTATGCGGTGGAGCATGATAACACATTCAGGGTCCTGTATACCCTGCTATGGGGGCCCTGTATTCCCACTGCTGGGGGCCCTGTAAACCCACTGGGCCACTGTCTACCCACTGCTGGGGGCCCTGTATACCCACTGCTGGGGGGGCCTGTACACACACTGAGGGCCCTGTATACAGGGACTGACTGGCACCCTACAGTTTGGGTCGCAACCCTCCCTCACCGGCCCGACACAGGTGAGGACGGGGGGTGGGGGGTGATGACTGGCGGCCGCCTCACAGTCACCGCAGCTCCCGCCTTCTCCTATGGCTCGCTCCCAGCCGCAGCCTCGCGCTCCTCACAGCCGCTCGCTAACAGTCGCAGCCGCACGCCACTCACAGACGCTCACTCCCGGACGCAGCCGCGCCCTGATGACGTTATCGCGCGGCCAGGAGCTTCCATTTCCGCCTGCTGCTTCAGTGACATGCGGACTATTCATGCTCCTGCAGCCGCATGACCCGTGGCACCTGGGCCAGTCCGCCCCTGCCTGTATACCACAATATGGGGGCATGTATACCCATCTGGGGGCCTGTATACTCTGCAGGGGGAGGTGTATACTCTGCTGGGGGGCTGTCTACCAGTGATAGCCGCTGTATACCAGGATGGCGGTCAATATGTTTTCACAGTTTTTGGGGGCAAAAATAGGGGGGTCGGCTTATACACGGGTCGGCTTATACACGAGTATATATACAGTAAATGCAATATATAACGTGTGAACTCATTTAACTTACTTAGATTGCTCTGTTCCTCATGGTCACTCCGATGGAACGCAGGGAACATCTCTTGGGCGATCTCTCTCCAGGCTGTATTAATTTGGGTCGTATCCCCATAGTCAGGATCTGTAGGGAGCCATAGAAATGGACGAGCCTCCACAAGTGCAATAAGACGCAGTGTGTTCACCGTGCCACGGCCTGCTGCCATGATTGCACTGATGAATGGATTGCTCTGTGTGTGCGCCTGTCAGCGCGACTCGTTTCCTGTTTCCTTAAAGCATGGTGTGTGCTGGAGAATCGCTTCCCTCGCATCATCGGCTCCAAGCCTCAAAATAAGAGAAAAACCAGCGAGTTTGGACTCGCACACTTTCAGAGACACATCAGCGAGTTGTAAATGTCATTATTCGCTATTACTCGGTTCCCTATTCATTAACATTGGACTCGCTGGACTCGCAACGAGTCCCGAGTCCTTGACTCGGACTCGTTGGGGTCTTGCGATTCCGAGTCTTTTAGGACTCGCCCATCTCTACTGTTGACACCCAGTTCATTATTCTATATGTGCCTTTTATGAAGTCTATTTTAAGTGCTTGCCTACTTCATTTTGTTTTCTTACTTTGGAAGCAAAGTTTATTGATTCCAAATTATTGTATTTAATGAAAACTTGGTACACCTCTTCTCCAGTCATTCCCTGGTGTGTTTTTCAATGTGCAAACATTTTAGCACATTGTTTGCAATATTTTAAGAACAAAAGTTACTGAAAAGGTTCAATACAGGAGGTAAGAACTGCCCCTTTTTTTTACTCTGTGCCAAATTCATTAACTGCTTCACCATTTTGATAAATTTGGAGCCTAAAACAGCAACTAATACCCCAAGCCAAAAAAGGACAGTAATTTAAAAACACAAATGTTGAATCAGGAACCAAGATTTATAAATATAGCCTAATATTCTACCTTGCTGTTGCTTAGGCCCTCTTCACATGTCAGTGTCTCCGATATGCATGGTATCCATTTTGTTCATGGACACTACAGTACCCATGATAACCTATGGTGATTTTTACATGGCCATGTTTTCAGATGAACCACGTGTCCACGTGTGACCACACGTGTGTCCATAAGAAACCCTCAGAGACATGTCCGTTTCTTACATAGAGTACAGAGAGACATGTCCGTTTCTTACATAGAGCACAGATGAAAAAGGCCATAGAAATCTATGAGTGGATATCCATCAGTGAAAAACACATACAGCACACAGATGGCATCAATGTAACATCTGTGTGCTGTCCATGTGACATGTACCAGAATTAATGCATTCAAGAAATTAATGTTTTTTGTGCGTTAAAGATGTTCAAAGATAATAGATAGATAATAGATAGATAGATAGATAGATAGATAGATAGATAGATAGATTAATGGAGCAGCAATGCCTTCTTGGGTGCAGTTCAGCTCCGGCCTTACCTTAGCTTGAAATATATGGTTAAAAATAGCTGCAGGTGAATGATGTAATCTGCCTTTATTCTGGCATCATATACAGGGTATGGCTATGTTTCGGGTTCCCTCGCCCTTCTTCCAGCCAAGGCTGGAAGATATCATTCACCCGGAGTTCTGCAGCTATTTTTAACTAGATAGATAGATAGATAGATAGATAGATAGATAGATAGATAGATAGATAGATAGACTGAGAACACCCATGGTTATTTAGCTCTTCCCAACCTAAAAATACAAGTCCCCTGCCTCCCCAGAACTGGAGCATCATGAGATGAATCTCCACTTCATCTTGGCTCTTCCCGATTGCCCTGGTTCTTTGGCAATCAGGTTAATGGTTATTGGGATTGATATTAGCTGCGTAGTGTCCAAACACACAGGTTGCACCATGTCCTGGTGTTGATAATGGAGAGGTATCTATCAGACACACATTTCTAACCCAATAGGTTAAAAGACACACACAACAAATTTCTTCATTAAAATATACACTCCCCGAAACTTTACACCTACTTTATTTTAAACTAGCTGTGAGCCCGATGCGATTGCATCGGGATTCTAGAATCGGTGTATAGTTTATTAAATTAGAGTTTTAACTAATAATCCAATTATTCCATGATATCTTTCCATCAACTACATATGTTTGCATAGTAGATATCATTTGTGGACAATTGAAGTATTATGTTGTAAGGGTCTTAGAACATAAAGTAGCAATACGTGTTAATTTCTCAAAGTTTCTTTCAGAAATTAATATTAGTATTCTGTCTATTGGCCAGTTTGTGTCAGCCCACCAATCGCGTCAAGATGCCCTTACATCTGATGGGACCTACTCTAACTAAATCCGAATTGATAAAATTTTAAGTCAGCATTTTCTTAGATTTTTTGTAAGGATTTTGATTAAAATAAAAAACTTTTAAAATTTGATACAGATGTAGTTACCGGCGACAGACTTGCAGCAATTTCCGTGCAATGCCTAAAAAAATTGTAGTTAACGTGCGGTAAATGGAGCGAACGTGGCTTCGGCAGGTGCAGCAAATGCAGCCACTAACAAACCACAGGTGACTGCAGTTGATGTGACTGACACTATCGCAACTACGTTGTCTGCACACACAGCAAGTAAACTACACATTGCATACATGCAATCATGGAAATTACATTAAGTTTGTAGTTGGTTAGTACTTTGTGATGAACACTTAAAATCTAATATATAAAGCTGAATGTGTGTATGTGTGTGTGTATGTGTGTATATCCGGGATTGGCATCTACACCATCGCAACTATAGCCACAAAATTTTGCACAGTCACACGTCTCGACCCCGGGAGCGTCATAGGCTATGTTGTGAGGCGAAATTTTAACCCTGCGCGTTCCAGTTCACCAAACCATTTTGGCCCTATCTACATAATGGGGAAAAAGTGAATGGAAAAATATTGGAGGAAAATCGACAGCTGTCAGCTATAGAGACAAAATTTTGCACAGTCACACGTCTCGACCCCGGGAGCGTCATAGGCTATGTTGTGAGGTGACATTTTAACCCCGCGCATTCCAATTCACCAAACAATTTTGCCCCTATCTACATAATGGGGAAAAAGGGACAGTTACCAGTTGACAGTTGTGAATGAGAGGGGCTTAATGATAGCGCCAAAGACTAACAGCACATACCAGCATATAGTCACTAAGGTGGGGCCCCAACATGAGATATTCACCACGCACGGGGACATGTATATACACCACACGCACACAAAGAGTAACAGCAAGTGTATAGTCGCTAAGGTGCAGCCCCAACATTGGATACTCACCACGCACCCGAACAAACACACACACACCACAAAGAGACACACACAACATAGAGACACACACACACCCCCAAGGGGACACACACACACTCTATAGCGACACATGCACTCACCCCACAAGGACACACACACCACAATGAGACACACATGACACAGACACACACACCACACAGATCCCCCCACAGGGACACACACACATAGCCACCCTATAGGGACACATGCACTCACCCCACAGGGACACACACACCACAAAGAGACACACACACACCACACAGACCCCCCCACAGGGACACACACACATACACATCCTATAGGGACACATGCACTCACCCCTCAGGGACACACACACACCACAAAGAGACACACACCACACAGAGACACACACAACACAGAGACACCCCACCCCCACATAGACACCCCCCCCACAGGGACACACACATATGCACACCCTATAGGGACACATGCACTCACCCCACAGGGACACACACACACCACAAAGAGACACACACAACAGAGACACACACCACACATACTCCCCCCACAGGGACACACACATACACACCCCAGGGACACACACACCACACAGACAGACACAGATGTGCACAAATCACCTCACACAACTCGCCTCATACGTGTGCTATCTTTATTTTCCAAACAAACATCTGATTAAAAACAGCCAATGTGCAACACATGTGCCATATAGGGAATTAAGGCAGATGTCAGTCACATGAGCTGTCTATTATGTGTATGTGTGAGGTAACATATACTGCCTGGCCAGGTGGTGGGTTTACTGTTGGCTGGAAATTTATTAGGCTGCCTATAGCAACCAATCACAGCTCAGCTTCTATTTTCCTACAGGTCATTAATATGACATATTCAAATTTTATTTTGTTATAGCTAACAGCAGTTATTTATTAACCCGGGCGTAGCCGGGTACTACAGCTAGTGTAGTATATTCCTCAAAAATGTACAAAAATCTGAAAAAAATACCGTGGTAAAATCCAAATGAGAATTTAGGTTTGTCCCTATCTATCTAAATGTGGAGAACACACCTTGCAAATGAGATGTGTATGAACAGCCGTCCCACCCGTCTCTCAGCTGTTCACAAAAACCTCTCCCTATGCAAAAAGAGAAAAAAAATTCTCAGCACCTATAGTGCTGGAATTTAAAACAGTGGTTTCTATCATCCATTGCAGACATTTGGATGATACACATCTCTCATGTTGTCATAAAATTGTGTTCATACTAATATATGATATGAAGAAAGTAAAAGCAAAATATTTTGAAAGACTAAGCTAATTTTTTTTTGTTTTGATATTTTTAGTCTTTTTTGTTCCCAATAAACGAAAAGCAGTTTAGTAAAAGGCAAAAGTTCAAGCCAAAATATTCTTATAGACAATATTTTTAGTAAAGAGTTTTTCACTATTGGGCAGCAATTTGCCTTGAATGGGTGTATCCAGCACTTTCACCTTAACATTGCATCGTCTTTTCACTCGTGAAAAAGCCACATATAACTGTCCATGTCCAAAAACGGGTTCTGGCAAAAAAATCCCTACTTTCTCCAGTGTTTGGCCTTGGGATTTGTTGATGGTCATGGCAAAAGCAGGCTTTACGGGAAATTGTCGACGTCTTAACTTGAATGGTAAGCCAGTCTCTGATGGAGATAAATCAATCCTTGAAATAAACACCACATTTCTTTCTACAGACTCAGTAATGACTTTTGCTTGAATCATATTGTCAAACAAAGCGATGACAATCAAGCGAGTCCCATTGCAAAGACCTTTTCTGTTGTTAAAGTTGCGCAAAAGCATGACAATGGTACCGATTTTTAATTTGAGGCGATGAGGAGGCATTCCTGTTGGTGTGAGTGAATTTAAAAATTCCACTGGATATTGGTCTGGATCTTCAGTCTCATCAGGATCAATGGAATCATCACTAATGTATTCAGTGTATTCACCAGCAATGCAAGCCATAACCTTAGAGTTCACCATATCCACATGGTCATTTTTAGGGCAAAGAATGGCATGTGATGCAGCAATCTGAATGCTTTCATTGTTATGTACATCAATGAGAATGTTTTCACCAAATATAGCAAGTATGAGTGAGCCAGTGCAGATCATGTCTTGTGGGATTTCAATGATATCATCTCCAAGGTTGAAATCATTGGACAATTCACCATTTCCCAGTTGAAGTAACTAACTGCTATAATCAGGATCAATGGAGCGCATGTTGTTGAAGAGTGGCAATTGAGTGAAAAGCTGCCATTGTCGTGAGTATTTAATACAACTCTCTATAATGTCAGTTCTTGTACCATGAGGGATGATAGGCAGACACTGTCGAAAGTCTCCTCCCAGAACAATGACTTTCCCTCCAAAAGGTGTTGTATTTTTCTTGGAGATATCTGTTGTCATGACATCCCGTAAAAGTTGATCTATCACATGCAATGCATATTTAGATAACAGAGTGGACTCGTCAATAATGAAAAGTTTGGTACTTTTCAAATGTTGTGCAGCATCTGTATCATTTTTAATTCTGGAAACGGATGTTTCATTTATTGGAATTGGTATGCCGTAAAGCGAATGGATGGTTCTTCCTCCTTGCAGTAAGTTAGCTGCAATCCCTGTACTGGCTGCAGGTGATACAATTTCGCCTTCTCCTCTTAGTTCATGAATTAATAAATCATACAGATATGTTTTCCCACTGCCACCTGGGCCATCGATGAAAAAGCACTTAGGTTGTACACTTCTATCGTGTAAAGCTTGATTGATAGCATCATAGGCCAAAACTTGTTGGTCATTTAAAGTAGCTTTCATTTGCTGAGCTCTTCTTAACTCATCATCCTTGTTGTATTGTGGAGCGATGTGTGGCTTTCTTTTTGGTCGTGGCAGATTAAAATCAGCAAAAGTTTTGGCATGAAATTTTAGAACATTTTGGACATCAGTCATAGCATATCCTTCACAATTCTCACACTCCTCAGTGTTGGAGTGATATGCATGACAGTAGTCTTGGATAAAGTCTTGTTAAAATTCTTGCCACAACTCCAATGGATGAGCTGGAGGACCAAAAATACATATATATGCAAACATATCACGAAGCTGTGCAGGCATGTTGAGAACACAGGCATCCAATAAAGTATTTCTCCAAACACTGTCATCGAAGAGCAATCCAAGGGCTAATGCCGCCTCTTTAAAAGTTGGGTATGTGACTTCATTAACAGTCTTAATGTTGTCAAAATTTGTTGCTCCTTTGACATGCAGTAACAACAACCTTAAATAGTACCGTTCTTGTTCTTTCATACTGACAGTATACATTCTTCCAATCACTGAAGAACCTCCTCGCTTTCTAATTTCCCATGCACCTTGTTTCCGAACATAGTGCTCTGGAATTTGGCGGTATAAGTAATCATGAGCATGCGGGTCATTCTCATTCAGCTCAAAGTAGGCCATAAGAGTAGATTTTCTGTGCATTGTGTAACTGATGTTGTCAACAGAGTCATCCTCATGAAAATAAAGTGGTTGAGAATGTGGGAGATGTATGGCAAGGCGAATAATGGAGTGCGATTGTCTATGCATCGGGTAAGCAAATATTCGCCAAGCTGCCTCCGGTGCACTCACGTATCTTGAATCTATGAATTGATGTGTTTCATCATGGTGGATATTGGTTTGGCAAATTTCAAGATTGGCTTTATCATGTCCTTTGTAGACATATTTGAATAGGTATTTAACACTTTGAATGGAAGCACATACCTCAACATTAATATGACACTTGTATTTTAATAGTAAGAAAGGGTTATAGGGAACAACCCAAGAATTATCAATCATCTTTGAATGGTGTTCAAAGGATGATCCTTCCTTTCTTTGATAAGTAGGGTATGCATCCTCAGCTAAGACTGTTTTTGTTTGGAAATCTTTAGGAAAACCTTTCTTACACTTTCCAAGATCCATACATGGAGAATTGGGGTTGTGTTGTCCACAGGGTCCATGAATCATGTGTTGCATCACAATTTGATGGAGCACAGGGTAATCTGCTGGATCAGGGATTTCAGCCCAAACTATATTATCCACTTCAACCTCAGTTCTTAGTTTGGATTTGCTATCCAGAATGATCAAAATGTGAGCGTGTGGTAGGCCACGCTTTTGGAATTCAATAACATGAACCATTGCACAAACTTTGCCAAATAATCCAGTGTTAATGTTTTTTAATAGGGCTTCCAGTTTAATTCTGAAGACACGGGCGACTAAATCAGGTCTATGTTCCACACGCTGCCATGGCTCTAAATTGTTTGTAATCTCCCTCCATTTAGGATTACAGGTCATGGTCACAAAAAGATCCGGTCGTCCAAATTTAGTCACAATAGCCATGGCATCCTGATAGCGCTGCTGCATGTTTCTTGGACTGCCTTAAAAGGAAGATGGTAAAATGACCGTCTTGCCAATGGGAATACCTTTCTCAATAGATTTTTTCTGGAGATGTTCCTGGAGTACGCAATAATCCTCTACTTTTAAATTCTTTTGGTGTTGACGGATAAAATTTAAGCGATTAGCCTCGATTTTCACATACGCATCCACTAAGTACTGCTGTGTTAGTTTGCCACCATTCAGGACAGGATTGAACCGATTCCGTACAGACAGCAAATAGCAGTAATACTGGAGCTGTGTAACCCTGCGTGGACTTTGGCCTTGATGCTTGAGTCCTTCATGCCAGCCTTGTTCTCCATGAGGAAAAATAAGGGATAGAGTAATGCATCTAAATTGCTGTGTAGAATACTGACTTGTTGTGTTTTGGGGGCCAAGGGGTTATTTGGATCAGGTTTCAAATGAATTAAAATGTCTCTATTGAGTGGTGGCTCTCCATCAGCATTTTCAAAGACCACAGCAACTTCATTGACAGTAGGATTGTTATAGCGTCTAGGGTCTTGCTGTCTGTCTTGTTTAATGGCCATGATAATATTTGGCATAACGGTGCCATGTTCTACTGCCTTCTGTTGTTCTTCTAATTCAACGTCACGTAGCATTTTGTAGGCCGAAACAAAGGGATTAATATTATCCAATTGAAGAGCAATGATACTCATTAAAGTAGGATGACATTTAACATTTTCTGGAGACTGTAGCCGTTGTTCTATAGCGCTTGCAGTATCTAAAATGTACAGTTGTGCATATGCTGGAGGTTGATCTTGAGCAGGATGGAGTGTTCCAGTGCGATGATAAATTTGCCCATGAATACGGAAACAGTAAGGGCCGTGTCCAGGTGGTAGAGAAACATGGGCACCCATTGTAAGGTTTTCAGTCTTTTTTGCTATATCTGTTGTTATGTTTGCATTTAGTGTATATTGTCGGCCATCTTGTTTCCTGTCATGTGCATTGACTTTTGCCCTCAACCAATATGGAGTTCTCAGCTTGTCGTCGGCCATCTTGTTTCCTGTCATGTGCATTGACTTTTGCCCTCAACCAATATGGAGTTCTCAGCTTGTCGTCGGCCATCTTGTTTCCTGTCCTGTGCATTGACTTTTGCCCTCAAACAAGATGGAGTCCTCAGCTTTGATGTCCCTGCCCTGTTCCTTGCCAATTGCCCTTTTAATCAGTTTCAGATGATTTACCTGTGCTCCTGAATCAGGTCTGAAACCAGTTTGTGTCTTGCTCTCTGAAGCCTGGATTCACTCTGCCTGGAATCATTTATGGACACAGAAGCTTCCTATTTGCCAGCAACATCTGACAGGAAAGTAATAGACTGAATGACTTGTACTATGCTTTAATGCTCTGATGTCCTTGGTTGTTTGCCTTCTGCAACTTGCATTTACTTTATCCTGCTGATGCACTAACTTGTATGAAGCAATACAAGAGCTGCTTAAGAAGCGTATGTCTCATGTGTCTCATTATACCCATACATTAGACTCTATATAGACTGTATCATATATGACAGATTCAGGAGCCATAATAGAGTCTGCTGGGTCTGGGACAGTGCTGCATCTGCTGCCACCTGCATAGAGATTTCTGGATCTTTGTCATTGGGGAGCCGCTGCAGACCGTGGATCCGAGATATCGATATACCGTGTTTCCCCGATAGTAAGGCCCCCCCGATTGTAAGGCCGCCTAGGGGTAAAGGGGGGGCCTGCTAATGTAAGGCCTCCCCCGATTATAAGGCCTTACAACCGGGGGGGCCAATGAAAGGGCCCTAGCGGAGGGGGGGGGGAGAGGGAGCGGGTCGCACGTCACGTGCGCCCGCTCATTACATATGCACTGCATCCCCCTGTCAATCAGCGACAGGGGGAGCAGTGCATTATACTGTATATATGGTCCCCCTATTGCTGGCACACTACCCCCCTGTTCTGAGGCCCCCACCGCTGCTGCTGCTGCAGAGATCTTACCCTCCAGGGTCTTCTTGCAGCAGCCAGCGCGTCCGTCCTCTGTCCTCGGCTGTCTTCCGGATCATGTGACCGGCCGGTCGCAGTCGCGATGACGTCATGCGCTGCGACGGGTCACATGATCCGGAAGACAGCCGAGGACAGAGGACGGACGCGCTGGCTGCTGCAAGAAGACCCTGGAGGGTAAGATCTCTGCAGCAGCAGCAGCGGTGGGGGCCTCAGAACAGGGGGGTAGTGTGCCAGCAATAGGGGGCCCATATATACAGTATAATGCACTGCTCCCCCTGTCGCTGATTGACAGGGGGATGCAGTGCATATGTAATGAGCGGGCGCACGTGACGTGCGACCCGCTCCCTCAGTGTCCCAGCAGTAGGGGGCCTGTAGGCCACACTGCTGGGGCACCCAATGTAAGGCCCCCCCCGAAAGTAAGACCGGGGGCCACTTTTGGCCCCCAAAAAAATGTAAGACGGGGAAACACGGTATGTGATGATAGTGGTTGTGGCTTCTCACAACCTTTCCAGGTGAGCACATTCCCTTCTTTTAAGTCAGGAGTGTTACCACAGGTAAACACTATTGTGCTCCTTTTCTTCCTTTCCAGCCTCTCTGCCGTACAGCTTCTGGGAATATGGAGGACCCCGTTAAACATCTGTGCGAAGTGACGGATTCAATCCTTGCTGACCTACAGGCATTGAAGGCCAGCTTTGCAAGCCTGCGGGATCGCGGTGATCATAATCTACAGGTGTTCGGACAAACCACACAGGACTTACGAACCCGGATTGAGGTTCTGGAGGGACGAGTCCACACCCCAACTTCAACCCCGGGTATTGGAATCCCCAAGCTACCACCATTCCGCTTTGGCGGTGAACGGGAAAAATTCAGGGGATTCATTAATCAATGCAAACTGTTCTTTGCGGCTCATGCGCCACAGTTCCTTACTGAGCGATCTAAAGTATTGACAATAATTATGCTGCTCTCCAACAAAGCTCTCACATGGGCAAACCCCCTAATTGAGACTGACGATGACTGTCTAAATAATCTTGATGCTTTCATTTCAGCTATGGGGCAGGTATTCGATGATCCAAACCGCGGTGCTACAGCGGAATCAGCCATGTTAACTTTAAGCCAAGGTAAGCACTCGGTAGCGGAGTATGCTTTGGAGTTCCGGAGATGGGCCCTCGACACCACTTGGGATAGCTCCGCTAAAAAGTCGGTTTTCCGGAAAGGATTATCCTCTGTGATTAAGGACGAACTCGCTCGTGCCGACCCACCTACAGCATTAGGAGATTTTATCAACTACTGTATTCGGATCGATGCTCGTCTTACTGAACGCAGACAGGAGAGATGGTCGGAGATAAAGCGCACTAATCATTTATTTCCTCCCTCTCCAGCTAAGGAGTCCTTGAGCAGGATTATACGAGAACCTGAACCTGAGCCTATGCAGGTGGACTCTTTACAGAGACGGGTCAGTGATGCACGTAAGGAACATCGAGTAAAGGAAAATCTGTGTTTCTATTGCGGTAAGTCAGGACATTTCATTATAAACTGCCCCAGTCGTTCTCGTAAGACAACTGCAGCCATCATACACTGCGAGTGCTGTGAGAGGGGTTCTGTCAGGTCCGAACCACAGACCCCAGAGAGAGTAGAGGATACAGACATTGATTACTCAGACTTGAACTCTGTTATCTCTGAGCCCGATGCACGCATCACTGCAGCAGTCTTTCAGGTTTTTTCAGCGGTTTCCCAGCTGAGTTGTAAGCACAACAATTCTCATTGCTTTATTCCCCTCAAGCTCAGGGTTCACTCTGTCTGGGTATCTACCTCCGCTATGATTGATTCAGGGGCAAGCGGCAATTTTATGGACATCTCCTTCGCCGAGAAACTTGGTGTGCGTTCAGTAAAGAAGGCTACTCCTGTACAGATGGAGACCGTGGATGGCTCACTGTTAAACTCTGGACCAGTGGATCAGGAGACGGAGCCCTTAAAGGTCCTCATGGGTAATGACCATCAAGAGAGTCTGTCATTTATGCTCATCTCTTCTCCTCATTTCCCTATTATTCTAGGACTGCCGTGGCTGCAGGCTCAGAATCCTACGATTAACTGGGAAACTAAAGAACTGCACTTTCCAGAGAAACAGATAAGTCCAGAAGCTTCAGTCTGCTCCATTCCTAAAGGACCAACATCAGTCTCTGAGCTACCAGCAATATACCATGAGTATGCTGACGTGTGTGACAAAAGGAACGCAGACCTGCTACCCCCTCACCGTCCATATGACTGTCCGATAGACCTGTTACCAGGTGCAGGAATACCTTTTGGCAAGATTTACTCTATGGCAGGGCCTGAGCTAAAGGCTCTAAAAGACTATATAGACGAACATCTAGCCAAGGGCTTCATACGCCCCTCTTCATCTCCTGCTGGTGCACCAATCTCCTTTGTGAAGAAGAAAGATGGATCTCTTAGGCCCTGTATAGACTATCGGGAGCTCAATAAAATCACGATCAGAAACCGTTACCCACTACCGTTGATCCCTGAATTATTGGAGAGAGTACGGCATGCAAAACTCTTTACAAAGTTGGATCTCCGTGGGGCCTATAACTTGGTCCGCATTAGACCTGGGGATGAATGGAAGACAGCTTTCAGGTCACGCTACGGACACTTTGAATACCTAGTAATGCCGTTCGGTTTATGTAATGCTCCAGCAACATTTGGTGAATGACGTTTTTAGGGACCTCCAGGATACATTCATTGTCATTTATTTGGATGATATTTTGATTTTTTCTAATTCCACAGAGGAGCATCACAGACATGTGAAGATGGTCTTAGAAAGCCTACGACAAAACCATCTGTATATCAAACTGGAAAAGTGCGAATTCCATCGGACGGAGATCCAATTTCTGGGGTATGTAATGTCATCACGAGGAATTAGTATGGATGAGAGTAAGATCCAAGCCATTAAAGACTGGCCAGTCCCCAAGAATGTGAAGGAGGTCCAGCGCTTTATAGGGTTTGCTAATTTCTACAGGCGTTTTATCAGGAACTTTTCTGAGGTAGTGTGTCCCATTACGCGGCTTACCCGCAAGAACTCTGCTTTTACCTGGACCCCCCAGGCTCAAGAAGCATTTTCCCTTTTGAAAGAGAAATTCACCACGGCACCTATTCTGGTGCATCCTAACCCTGAACTTGCCTTCATAATAGAGGTGGATGCCTCAGACAGTGCCATTGGAGCTATCCTCTCCCAGAGGACAGGTGAGAAAGAAGTCTTACATCCCTGTGCTTTCTTTTCCCGGCGGTTGTCTCCTGCAGAACGGAACTATGACGTGGGTAATAGAGAATTGTTGGCCATCATCGCAGCCTTCAAGGAATGGAGACACCACCTTCAGGGAGCTGCACAGCAGATAATCGTGTTGACTGACCACCGCAATCTTGAGTTTATCAGATCGGCTAAGTGCTTGACTCCTCGCCAGGCTCGTTGTAGTCTTTTCTTAAACCAATTCAGTTTTGTTATCTCATATAGGCCAGGATCGCGTAATGGAAAGGCCGATGCGTTGTCTAGACTCCACTCAACTGAGGCCATTCCACTCACGTCTCATAAGACTGTTATCTCTGATTCCAGGTTCCTGGGAGTGATTCATAATCAAGACTTGCTTAACGACATCAAGGAAGCATACCATACGGATCCCTGGCTGGCACAACCGTCTTGTGAAGTAAGTCTTGTATATAAGAACGGTGTGTGGATTCAGGGCAACGCCTGTATATTCCTGAAGCAGTCAGGGTGAGAGTACTGCAACTCGTCCACCATTCTAAGATAGCGGAGCATAGAGGAGTTCTGAAGACTCAAGAATTCCTGTCTCGCTTCTTTTAGTGGCCCACATACAGAAGAGACGTTCTAGGTTACGTCACTTCTTGCAAAGTCTGTGCCAGATGCAAGACTCCACGATCTTCGCCTACGGGTCTATTACAACCCCTACCCGTTCCATCCCGTCCATGGGGATCCATATCTATGGACTTCATTGTGGAGTTGCCAACCTCTCAAGGGAAGAACACAGTTCTGGTGGTGGTGGATCGGTTGACAAAGGCAGCCCATTTTATTCCGTGTGTGGGTCTACCCACTGCGAAACACACATCGGACTTAATCATTCAAAACGTGTTTCGCCTGCATGGCGTACCGGATGAGGTTGTATCTGATTGAGGGGTGCAATTCACGTCAAAGTTTTGGCAGCATTTCTGTGCTGCGTTGGACATCAAAGTTAACCTATCTTCTGCCTTTCATCCACAGACGAATGGACAAACCGAGCGGACTAATCAGACCCTAGAACAGTATCTCCTCTGTTTTATCTGCCACCTACAAGATGACTGGGTGGATTTGCTCCCACTGGCTGAATTCTCTTATAACAACTCACAGAGCGCTTCCACCAAGCAGTCACCCTTTTATGCCAATTTGGGTTATCATCCTAACATAATTCCTCGACTTCCCATAGATACACCTCTCCCAGCTGTGGCCGACAGAATCACCTCTCTACAACAGAATCTTGATCTGCTTAAAGAGAATCTGGAATCCGCTCAGGACAGGTATAAAAAAGCGGCAGATAGGTTTCGTAAACCTGCACCAACCTTCAAGGTAGGAGATTTGGTCTGGCTGTCTACTAAGAACCTCAAATTGAGAGTACCATCGTCCAAATTGGGTCATAAGTACGTTGGGCCCTATAAGATTAATAAGCTCGTCAGTAACATTGCCTGTCGCCTTCAACTTCCAAGATCTATGAGGATTCACCCCGTGTTTCACGTTTCTCTACTAAAGGCTGTGACTCCCAATTCATTCCCTAGTCGTTCTTCTTCCCCTCCTGCTCCGGTACTCATCGATGGCCAGGAGGAGTTTGTCGTGGAAAGGATCCTGGACTCCAGGTTGCGTAGAAACGGGGTGCAATACCTGGTAAAGTGGCAGGGCTATTCTTCAGAGGACAACTCGTGGGAGCCGGCCTCCAATCTCCATGCTCTTTGGTTACTCCGCCAGTTCCATCGGAGGTACCCGGGAAAGCCTGGCCTGGGGCCATCCAGAGGCTGTCCCTAAGGGGGAAGTAATGTAAGGTTTTCAGTCTTTTTTGCTATATCTGTTGTTATGTTTGCATTTAGTGTATTTTGTCGGCCATCTTGTTTCCTGTCATGTGCATTGACTTTTGCCCTCAACCAATATGGAGTTCTCAGCTTGTCGTCGGCCATCTTGTTTCCTGTCATGTGCATTGACTTTTGCCCTCAAACAAGATGGAGTCCTCAGCTTTGATGTCCCTGCCCTGTTCCTTGCCAATTGCCCTTTTAATCAGTTTCAGATGATTTACCTGTGCTCCTGAATCAGGTCTGATACCAGTTTGTGTCTTGCTCTCTGAAGCCTGGATTCACTCTGCCTGGAATCATTTATGGACACAGAAGCTTCCTATTTGCCAGCAACATCTGACAGGAAAGTAATAGACTGAATGACTTGTACTATGCTTTAATGCTCTGATGTCCTTGGTTGTTTGCCTTCTGCAACTTGCATTTACTTTATCCTGCTGATGCACTAACTTGTATGAAGCAATACAAGAGCTGCTTAAGAAGCGTATGTCTCATGTGTCTCATTATACCCATGCATTAGACTCTATATAGACTGTATCATATATGACACCCATGGAGGCAAAAGCAAAAGAACTATTAATGCTCCTGATATTCTCCATCAAATTTCGACTGTACTCACTCTCTCCTTTCAGCAGCCGTTGGAAGACCTCCGGGTATTGAGGTAATGGTACCTTTACTTTTCCCTTGTGGCAACAAAGACTAAACTGTTGATCTGATGGGCGTTCAGCAGTAAAATGCAGAGCCTCACAATGTTCACATATTAACTTCATGTGACCACAGGTATGTTCTAGAATAGCATGATCCTGATCAGTAAATGCCATTGGATGTAGGAGAGGTGTAGATAACAAACGTAGATTTTTATTGTGTAATCCTACATAGATGAGACGTGGAAGGGACGTAGATTCAACACATTCCATAAATGAAGAAGTTGAATATATATTCCGTTCTGCCTCTTGCAATGTTGAATTGGAAGAAGAACTTTTGCGTAGGTCACGACGTGATGCAGCCAAATGGGTCAAGCGGACTTGTTTAGACGTAGGAGACTCCGTATCTTGACGTATCTGTCTTGTCCTTTTAAGCCTCATAATTTTATACTGTTTGCTGTATGGCGTCTCCTCAGCAGAGTGTTTTCGTTTACATGTGGGCTTGCGATGTGGTAAAGGCTGTTCAGTTGTAGTTAACACAGTAGAAGAAGAGGTGGCAGCAGTATGAGGATCAGACGAAGAGGTGGCAGCAGTATGAGGGTCAGACAAAGAGGTGGCAGCAGTATGAGGATCAGACGGATCTCCTGTAGGCATTAACTTTTGTTGTTTGCGTCTTTGACGCGCAGCCATTGATTTTGTGGCTAATCGTTCCTTCCTTCGTTCCAAAGACTCTTTTGAAACCCGTGTCTTCAAAGCAGCCTTTTCCTTGTCCAAGCAAAGTCGTCTTTCTTCAGTACTCTCCTCCGCACGCTTCTTGTGCATACGCACAGCCTCCTTGTCAACCTTTGCTTTTTTTTTTTCCCATGGAGGTCATGGGAGGTGTTAAAGGCTGTTCACTTTGTAGAATGTCAGTAGACGAAGAGGCAGGAGTAGTATTTTTGTCAGACGGTTCTTCAGTGGCTCTAAGTTGTTGTTGTTTGCGTCTGCGACGCGCAGCCATGGCTCTTTTTGCCATTCGCTGGCTTCTTTCTTCGGAAGACAGTTCAGAAATACGTTTCTTCGAAGCAGCCTTCTCAGCATCCAACCGAAAACGTCTCAGTGGAGAAGAGAGTTTGGCAATGCGTTTCGCTTTAGCAGCCTTAGCACGATCTAACCGAAGACGTCTCTCTTCCGAAGTCTCTTTTGCAATGCTTTTCACCTGAGCAGCCTTAACAGATGTAATCGAAGACATCTCTCTTCCGAAGTCACCTCTGCAATGCGTTTCGCCTTAGCAGCCTTATCACGATCTAACCGAAGACGTCTCTCTTCCGAAGTCTCCTCAGCAGTGCGTTTCGCCTTAGCAGCCTTACGACAATCTAACCGAACACGTCTCTCTTCCGAAGTCTCCTCTGCACGCTTCTTCTTAGGCGTAGATGCAGCCTCCTTGGCAAGAGCGATATTTTTTGTTGGAGAGCTCATCTTAATAAGAATAGGCAGTGAATCCAATCCAAAATGAGCTAGAGTGTGTTAGTTAAGGAAACAATCAATAATAACTATGTCTAAATAGGCAAAAACAATAAAAGGAAAGTGTGTATTTCAATAACCTGTGAAAAGCAAATCATGGACTTCTTTAGAGTGCGAAACAAATATTTAATGATGTTTACTGTATGGAGTTGTGAATGGAAATGAGTGTGTTTAAAGTCCTTAAAAAGAGACTTGAAGGCAAGACAAATAGATGTAAGGGCCTTTTCAGACGCGCGTTGTAAATGCAGAGTTCCAACATTGTAAAAAAAGCGGTTAAACTACCGATATGACGGCAAGTTCCGCATAACCGCCAGCAGGGGTGGAGTTGCAGAAGTTGGGGCAAAATGGCAGAGGTAGCGTTCATTTTTACCTTGAACTTAGGGTTTTGTGATTATTGCGGAAGTAGTGGTTTTTATTTTTCTCTCTGCAGTTGGGGAAATAGCGGCATTAGCAGTGAGCGTTAAATGGCGCAATGTGACCAAGCAGGGTGAAAAAAGAAATAAGGCAACTTCCGCAGTACATGGTGAAACAGGCAGGTCAATGTAAAAATGAACGTTAATCGGGCACTGTAGCGGGACCTTAAGCAACTGCATCCCTGGTGGCGGGTATGGGGAACTTGCGTTAATATTGGGAATATTACCACATGTTATGGAATTATGTAAATCTGCATGTACAACGCGCGTGTGACAGGGGCCCCAGTCGGTCATATAGTGCAAAATGCCATGCAACCAATATATTTGGTATGTAAAAGTAGTTAATGTCCCACTGGCACGACAATAAGGCAGTGGTAAGGTAGCATTACATCCAAACTGTTAAATATAAGACAGGTAGTACTCCTACAGACTCATTAGTATGAAATATAAGCAAAATAGCATATAATGGGTTAATGTACTCCTAACAGTCTAACGACACACTGCAAGTAGAAATAAAATAAAGAACAGTCTGTAAGGGGTTAATATACCACTGGCACGCGTACAAAATACGGGACGATCAATAAAATGAAAAATAGTATTAAAGAAGTTAGTATTCAAATGCCAGTAGTAGAGCACATAGTGACATAGGCAGTGAATAGCCAAGACAATAGAAGGGGTTAATGTACTACTTGCACTCCTATAAAACAGTGTGGATGAGAAAATAAATAAGAAATGGTATAGAAGAGGTTAATTTTCAAATGTCATGAGTACAGCACATAGTGACACAGTGAATAGCAAACAGAATGGAAGGGGTTAATGTAGCAGTTTGAACCCTATAAAACAGTGTGGCAGAAAATTACAATGCAAATGGCATAGAAGAGGTTAATGTAGAAATGGCCTTAGTACAGCACATAGTGAGATAGCAAGTGGAGCATAAATAGAATAGAAGGGGTTAAAAAGGTGTTAAAAAAACAGGTTAATATGGTGAAATGTAGCTCATAAGAAATTTGTATAAAGAAGGGGTTAATATAAGCATAGGCATTAGGAATATATACTCTGATGTGAATAGATTTAAATAGTGCAAAATTTCAAATTTCGCGCTCTAAGATGACGGACGCGAAATATTCATTCATAAAATGGCGGCAGACGCCAGCCGCTGTGCGATTGGGCAGCAGAAACTTCATAAACATGGCGCCTTGAATCCGATTGGTCGGCGCTATGCGGGGAAACCGGCGACTTGGATGCCCAGTGCCTGGTTCTGTTTTCGGCCAGAGCGCAAGGCTCAGGTCGATCGTAGCGTGGAAATATGTAGCTCTGCCCCGCTGTGCTACGATTGGTCTGGCGGCAACTTCAGAAGATGGCGCTGAGCATCCGATTGGTCGGTGCTCAGCGGGGAAAGCCGCGCTTTCCCTGCCGAGCGCCTGGTTGAATTTTCGGCCATAGTGGTCGGCGGCATCGAGGTCGGCGCTTTTAGCGCGGAACGCCGCGCTTGGAGCGCCGAACTCGGCGCCGAATTGTGGAAGTGTGTGGGAGTGTGTGGCGGCGCTCAGCGCTTTCCCCGCTGAGCGCCGCCACACACTCCCACACACTCCCACAATTCGGCGCCGAGTTCGGTGCTCCAAGCGCGGCGTTCCGCGCTAAAAGCGGCGACCCCGATGCCGCCGACCACTATGGCCGACAATCGAACCAGGCGCTCGGCAGGGAAAGCGCGGCTTTCCCCGCTGAGCGCCGACCAATCGGAATCACAGCGCTACTCTGTGAAGTTGCCGCTGTCCAATCACAACACAGCGGGGCGGAGCTACAGACTTGCACCCTACCGAATGGCGTGGCCGAAAATCGAACCAGGCGCTCGGCAGGGAAAGCGCCGCTTTCCCCGCTGAGTGCCGACCAATCAGAATCAAACCGCTATCTACCGCGACCAATCACAATCGCGCCTCATTCCTCCATGTATCCCTATGGAAAGGCGCCCTCCAATCACAATCACGGAGCCATTTTTGAAAATACACCGCGACCAATCACATTAGCGCCTCATTCCTCCATGTATCCCTATGGGAAGCCGCCCTCCAATCACAATCACGGCGCCATTTTTGAAAATACACCGCGACCAATCACATTGGCGCCTCATTCCTCCATCTTTCTGAATGGCAAAAATTCAGTACATTAAAATTAAAATAACATAACAATAAATAAAAACACATAAAAATAATTAAAATAAAAATGTATAAAATTAAAATATTTATAACATTAACTAATAAAAATAAAATCAAACTAATCCAAAAAAATAAATTCAATTAAAAATAATACATTACTATAATATTTAGAAAAATAATAAATAATAAAATAATAAAAATAATTTAAAAAAAAAAACAAAAAAAAAATATAAAACTAAAATATTAATAACATTAACTAATTAAAATACAATCAAACTAATCAAATACCAAAAAATTCGATGCCCGATGCCGCCGACCACTATGGCCGAAAATCGAACCAGGCGCTCGGCAGGGAAAGCGCGGCTTTCCCCGCTGAGCGCCGACCAATCGGAATCACAGCGCTACTCTGTGAAGTTGCCGCTGTCCAATCACAACACAGCGGGGTGGAGCTACAGACTTCCACCCTCCCGAACGCCGTGGCCGAAAATCGAACCAGGCGCTCGGCAGGGAAAGCGCCGCTTTCCCCGCTGAGCGCCGACCAATCGGAATCAGACCGCTATCTACCGCGACCAATCACAATCGCGCCTCATTTCTCCATGTATCCCTATGGAAAGGCGCACTCCAATCACAATCGCGGCGCCATTTTTGAAAATACACAGCGGGCAATCACAATCGCACCTCATTTCTCAATGCATCTCTATGGGAAGGGGCACTGAGAATGCGATTGGTCGGCGGTCAGCGGGAAGACCGGCAAGTTGTATGGGCGGCGCCTGAATGAGTGTTCGGCCACAGCGGTCTGATGCACCGTGGAGGCCGCTAGAAGCGCCGAAGTTTGCGCTTGTAGCGCAGAAGTCAGCGCTTGCAGCGGCGAAGTGTCCGAATTGTGGCGCAGGCTCCATGCAGCGCCGATTGGCGCTGCATGGCGCAAGATAGTAAAAGTGGTGAAAATAAAAGATTGCAAAAGAGGTGAAAATAAAACTTAGCATCAGGAATATAGACTCTGATGTGAAAAGGTATCTTTCAAAAAGGATATCTTAGCTGATAAATCGCAGAACCCGATCCGGCGCTTGCTTCCCGACGGCCCTCACGAAGGATGGATATCTTAGCTGAAATATAGTCCAACAGATGGTCCGGCGGTAGCTTCTCGTCCTCCCTCAAACAGGATACGCAGAGGTGGAATGATGTGTTGAAAAAGATTCAAATTTCGCGCTATAAATAGCGGCCTTATCTCATTGGTGGGCGGCACCCTCAGAAAGATGGCGCCATGAATGTGATTGGTCGCGTTGTATTTTAGAAGTTGGCGCCGTGATTGTGATTGGAGGGCGCCTTCCCATAGGGATACATGGAGGAATGAGGCGCTAATGTGATTGGTCGCTGTGTGCTGACGGCGATCAATCACAATAGCGCCTCACTTCCCATAGACATATAATGGACGACTTTGACTTTCAAATTTACCGCTGAAAGTGAGGCGCTATTCTGATTGGTCGCTGTGTGCTGCCGCCGACCAATCAGAATAGCGCCTCACTTCCCATAGAGATATAATTGACGTTTTTTGTCCATTCTATCTCTATGAGAAGTGAGGCGCTATTGTGATTGGTCGCCACCAGCGAAGCGGCCATTGCGAGCCGTTGCAGGGGCGCGAGCAATCGCCGCGAAGCGGCCATTGCGAGTGTCCCGCCCCGGCGACGACCGACGAAAGCCGAGACCCGTGGCCGAAAATAGAACCAAGGGCCCGGCTATACTTCGCTTGAAACAACGCTATTATTCTCTATGGGAAGTGAGGCGCTATTCTGATTGGTCGCCGCCAGCACACAGCGACCAATCAGAATAGCGCCTCACTTCCCATGGAGATATAATGGACAAAAATCGTCCATTATATCTCTATGGGAAGTGAGGCGCTATTGTGATTGGTCGGCGGCAGCACACAGCGACCAATCAGAATAGCGCCTCACTTCCCATAGAGATATAATGGACAAAAATCGTCCATTATATCTCTATGGGAAGTGAGGCGCTATTCTGATTGGTCGGCGGCAGCACACAGCGACCAATCAGAATAGCGCCTCACTTCCCATAGAGATACATAGCGGTGTTTCGGCGAATTTATGGCCGGGCCCCTGGTTCTATTTTCGGCCACGGGGCTCGGCTCTGGTCGGTCGTTCCACGGGGCCGGAGACTCGCTTCGTGGCCATTGCTCGCGCCTCATCAACGGCTCGCATCGGCGGCGGGGGCTTAGGGGGCGGCGGGGGCTTAGGGGGTGGCGGAGGGTAGTAGGTGGCGGAGTGGTTGGTAGCGGCGGGGGGGGGTAGGGGTGGCTCCGGAGCAGTGGCTCCGGAGCAGTGTACGGTGGGGTGGCGGGGCGGCGAGGGGAGGCAGATGGGGCAGAAGAGAGGGGTTGCTCCGGAGCCGCTGCTGTCACCGCCTGGTGAGACAGTGCTCCGGAGCAACCCCTCTCTTCTGCCCCATCTGCCTCCCCTCGCCGCCACGGGTTTCAGGTGGGCAGAGTGTGGTAGCGGGCGCACTTCCGTGGCGGCGGCGAGGGTAGCGGGGCGGACAGGCGACTGGGCATGGGGCTGTAGAATACCAAAACGGTGTACACTACAGCCCCATGCCGGCGGCGAGGCTAGGGGAGCGGGGCGGACAGGGGGCAGGGCAAGGGGCTGTAGAATACCAAAGCGGTGTACACTACAGCCCCATGCTCGGGATGGCAGGGTAGAGGTGGGGGCATGTTGGTGGGCTCTGTTGGTGGCTTTGTTCGCGGGGCAAGGGCTCGCAATGCCCGCTTAGCGGGCAATGCTTCGCGGGGGGCGTGGCCAAGTCCCGGATAAAGTGCCGAGCCACGCGAACAAAGCCACGGAAGTAGCGCCGGACACGACGGAAGTCGCTACGGCAATTATATAATAGATATACATGGTGGGCCATTTATATGGACGCACCTCAATAAAATGGTAATGGTTAGTGATTAAGGATGAGCGAGTAGTCAAATACACGGAATCGCTATACTCATGCCGAGTAAAATCATAATGCTAGGGTATTCCGTGCGAGTAGTGAGTCTGCTGGACCCTAAAAAAGCGATCTGGGGCTGAGGAAAAGGCTGATTGGGCGCATGATTGCCATAAGTGCACGTTATGATGGAGGCGATCTTCGGACAGCTCAGTGTGTAAGTGGTGTAAAAAAGAGAGCGATCTGCCCTAGGTGCTGTATGATGTTTAATGCAGAAAGAAGCCACCCATCATTATAATCACCATGATCACAAGGGCTTCACAATTATAAAGCTTGGACTACTGTCATTGTTGTTCCACTGCCATTGCACAATGTGCAGGCATAGTGTCTCCAAAAATTAGCCCAAGGGGCTGTATCATGGTTGATAAAGAAAGCATGCCTCAAGGGCCAAACAATATAAAGATAGGACTACTAGGACTACTAGCATAGTTCTTGCAGTGCCCAATGTGCAAGCATAGACATAGTGTCACCAAAATCTAGCCCAAGGGGCTATATTATGTTTGTTGAAGGATACAGGATGCAAGGGTCAAACAGTTGTGAAGCTAGCCTAGGACTACTAGCATAGTTTTTGCAGTGCCCAATGTGCAGGCATAGACATAGTGTTTCCAAAACGTAGCCCAAGAGGCTATTTTATGGTTGATTAAGGAAGCAGGCCTCAAGGGCCAAACAATTATGAAGCTAGGACTACTAGGACTACTAGCATAGTTTTTGCAGTGCCCAATGTGCAGGCATAGACATAGTGTCTCCAATAATTAGCCCAAGGGGCTGTATTTTGTTTGATGAGGGAAGCAGGCGTCAAGGGCCAAACAATTATAAAGCTAGGACTACTAGCACAGTAGTTGCAGTGCCCAATATCAAGGCATAGCCATAGTGTTTCCAAAAAGTAGCCCAAGGGGCTGTATCATGGTTGAAGAAGGAAGCAGGCCTCAAGGGCCAAACAATTATGAAGCTAGGACTAATAGGACAACTAGCATAGTTTTTGCAGTGCCCAATGTGCAGGCATAGCCATAGTGTTTCCAAAACGTAGCCCAAGAGACTATTTTATGGTTGATTAAGGAAGCAGGCCTCAAGGGCCAAACAATTATGAAGCTAGGACTACTAGGACTACTAGCATAGTTTTTGCAGTGCCCAATGTGCAGGCATAGACATAGTGTCTCCAAAAATTAGCCCAAGGTGCTGTATTTTGTTTGATGAGGGAAGCAGGCGTCAAGGGCCAAACAATTATAAAGCTAGGACTACTAGCACAGTAGTTGCAGTGCCCAATATCCAGGCATAGCCATAGTGTTTCCAAAATTTAGCCCAAATTGGCTGTATTATGGTTGATGAAGGAAGCAGGCATCAAGGGCGAAACAATTATGAAGCTAGGACTACTAGCATAGTTCTTGCAGTGCCCTATGTCCAGGCATAGCCATAGTATCTCCAAAAATGAGCTCAAGGGGCTGTATTATAGTTGATGAAGGAAGGAGGGTCTCTTTACAAATGCCTCTGATGGGAAATATTACCGTATATACTCGTGTATAAGCCGACCCGTGTATAAGCCGACCCCCCTACTTTTGCCCCAAAAATCTGGAAAAACCTATTGACTCGTGTATAAGCCGAGGGTGGACCCCAGCACAGGTATACAGCCCCCAGCAGTGTGGTATAGTAACATAGTAACATAGTTTTTAAGGTTGAAGGAAGACTTTAAGTCCATCTAGTTCAACCCATAGCCTAACATGTTGATCCAGAGGAAGGCAAAAAAAACCCCATGTGGCAACACTGATCTCCACATTGGGGGAAAAAATTCCTTCCTGACTCCAGATACGGCAATCAGACTAATTCCCTGGATCAACGCCCTATCAAAGAATCTAGTATATATAACCGGTAATATTATAGTTTTCAAGAAAGGCATCCAGGCCCTTCTTAAATGTTAGTAGTGACTCACTCATTACAACATCATGTGGCAGAGAGTTCCATAGTCTCACTGCTCTTACAGTAAAGAATCCACGTCTGTGATTATGATTAAACCTTCTTCCCTCCAGACGTAGAGGATGCCCCCTTGTCCCAGTCTCAGGCCTAAGAGTAAAGAGATCATTAGAAAGGTCTCTGTACTGCCCCCTCATATATTTGTACATTATTATAAGATCACCCCTAAGCCTTCGTTTTTCCAAGCTAAATAACCCCAAGTTTAATAACCTGTCTTGGTATTGTAGACCCCTTAGTCCTCTAATAACTTTTGTCGCTCTTCTCTGGACCCGCTCTAGTTCAGCTATGTCTTTCCTATACACCGGAGACCAGAATTGTACACAGTATTCTAAGTGTGGTCGCACTAGTGACTTGTATAGAGGTAAAATTATGTTCTCCTCATGAGCATCTATGCCTCTTTTAATACATCCCATTATTTTATTTGCCTTTGCAGCAGCTGCCTGACACTGGCCACTAAATGTGAGTTTGTCATCTACCCATACACCCAGGTCTTTTTCAGTGATAGTTTTGCCCAGTGTTTTATAATTAAGCACATAATTATACCCTTTGTTTCCTCTGCCCAAGTGCATGACTTTACATTTATCCCCATTAAAGCGCATTTGCCATTTAGCAGCCCAAGCTTCTAGTTTACATAAATCCTCCTGTAATATAAAATTGTCCTCCTCTGTATTGATTACCCTGCAGAGTTTAGTGTCATCTGCAAATATTGAGATTCTACTCTGTATGCCCCCTACAAGGTCATTAATAAATATATTTAAATAGGAGCGGGCCCAACACTGACCCCTGTGGTACCCCACTGTTAACTGTGACCCATTCTGAGTGTGTTCCATTAATAACCACCCTTTGTTTCCTATCACTAAGCCAGTTCTTAACCCACTTACACATATTTTCCCCTATCCCCATTGCCCTCATTTTATGTATCAACCTTTTGTGTGGCACCGTATCAAAAGCTTTTGAAAAGTCCATATACACCACATCCACTGCATTTCCTTGGTCCAGTCCAGAACTTACTTCTTCATAGAAGCTTATTAGATTAGTTTGACAGGAACGGTCCCTCGTAAAACCATGTTGATAATGGGTCATGAGGTTATTTTTGTTCAGATACTCCAGTATAGCATCTCTTAGAAAACCCTCTAGGATTTTACCCACAGTAGAGGTTAAGCTTACTGGCCTATAATTTCCAAGTTCAGTTTTTGTCCCCTTTTTGAATATTGGCACCACATTTGCTATACGCCAGTCCTGTGGTACAGACCCTGATATTATGGAATCTTTAAATATTAAAAATAATGGTCTATCTATGACAGTACTTAATTCCTGCAGCACTCTGGGGTGTATCCCATCTGGGCCCGGGGATTTGTCAATTTTAGTGATTTTTAGACGATACCGTACTTCCTCTTGGGTTAAGCAGGTGACGTTTAATTGAGAATTTTTGTTATCACTGATCATATTGTCTGTCATGGGATTTTCTTGTGTAAATATACACAAGTATACAGGCCCCCCCAGTGGTATACAGGCCTCCCCAGTGGTAGTATACAGCAGCCCTAGTGGTAGTATACAGCAGCCCCAATGGTAGTATATAGAATCCCCAGCAGCCCCAGTGGTAGTATACAGCAGCCGCAGTGGTAGTATATAGCAGCCCCAGCAGCCCCAGTGGTAGTATATAGCAGCCCCAGCAGTAGTATACAGCAGCCCCAGTGGTAGTATATAGCAGCCCCAGTGGTAGTATATAGCAGCCCCAGTGGTAGTATACAGCAGCCCCAGTGGTAGTATATAGCAGCCCCAGCAGCCCCAGTGGTAGTATACAGCAGCCCCAGTGGTAGTATATAGCAGCCCCAGTGGTAGTATATAGCAGCCCCAGTGGTAGTATATAGCAGCCCCAGTGGTAGTATATAGCAGCCCCAGTGGTAGTATATAGCAGCCCCAGTGGTAGTATACAGCAGCCCCAGTGGTAGTATACAGGAGCCCCAGCAGCCCCAGTGGTAGTATACAGGAGCCCCAGCAGCCCAGTGGTATATACAGCAGCCCCAGTGGTATATACAGCAGCCCCAGTGGTATACAGGCCTCAGCAGTATATACAGCAGCCCCCAGGGGTTATACAGCACCCCCCAGGGGTTATACAGCACCCCCCAGGGGTTATACAGCACCTCCCAGGGGTTATACAGTGGCCCCCTGGGGGTACCCAGCAGCCCCCAGGGGGTACCCAGCAGCCCCCTGGGGGTACCAACAGCCCCCTGGGGGTACCAATAGCCTCCAGGGGGTACCCAGCAGTCCCCTGGGGGTACCAACAGCCCCTGGGGGTACCAACAGCCCCCAGGGGGTACCCAGCAGCCCCCAGGGGGTATCCAGCAGCCCCCTGGGGGTACCAACAGCCCCCTGGGAGTACCAACAGCCCCCTGGGGGTACCAACAGCCCCCAGGGGGTACCCAGCAGCCCCCTGGGGGTACCAACATCCCCCTGGGGGTAACAACAGCCCCCAGGGGGTGCCCAGCAGCCCCCAGGGGGTACCCAGCAGCCCCCTGGGGGTACCAACAGCCCCCAGAGGGTACCCAGCAGCCCCCTGGGGGTACCCAGCAGCCCCTTGGGGGTACCAACAGCCCCCAGGGGGTACCAACAGCCCCCACAAGCTGGCACTGTCCCCCCTTGTAAGTGCCCCCCCCCCGCTACTTATACATTACCATCCCGGTGTTCTGATCGGCGCCGCTCCTCCGTGCTTCATCCTCCCGCGCTGGCTGCATCCGGGTTCTCCAGCGGTCGCGCGATGACGTCACATCGCTGCGACAGCCGGAGATCACGGATGGAGCCAGCGAGGACGGGAGGATGAAGAAGCACCGAGGAGCGGCGCCGATCAGAACACCGGGATGGTAATGTATAAGCACCGGGGGGGGGGGGGGCCCTTACAAGGGGGGACAGTGCCAGCTTTTGGGGGGCTATATGAACTGCATCCCCCTGCCGCTGATTGACAGGGGGATGCAGTGCATATTTAATGAGCGGCCCCACGTGACGGGGCCGCTCATACAGCAGCCCCCCCCCGCCTCCTCCAGCCTCCGCAGCCCCAGGGACACAGCCCCCCCGTATATGACCCGTGTACAAGCCGAGGGGGGGACTTTTCAGCCCAAATTTTGGGCTGAAAAACTCGGCTTATACACGAGTATATACGGTAATTAATTAATGGAACATTGTTTTTAGCTTATTAACCATGAGGTATGTGTGGCAGAAGCAGGACTTGGAAACATATGTAAGACAAAGAAAAGTGTTTTTTATGGGAAGGGATGGACATGATCACCAGTTGCCTAAAATCACATTTTGGGTGACTTTAGGTTGGGATGCTGTCATCAAGAGGGCTTAAATAATCTTGTGAAATTCAGTCCTTGTTAAATTTGATCAGAGTAAGCCTGTCTGCATTCTCTGTAGTCAGCCGTGTGTGTGTATCTATGATGGTTGCCCCAGCGGCACTGAAAACACGCTCTAACATCACACTAGCAGCAGGGCAGGCCAGCACCTCCAAGGCATAAAAGGAGAGGTCTGGCCAACTATGCAGTTTGGATATCCAGTAATTAAATGAAACAGAACCATCAGGAAGGATGCCGGTATGGTCACTTAGATAGTCGTTGACCATCTTGTGCAACTTCTCCCTCCTTTACATTGTTACCAGTCCAGCTAGCCCTTGTTGATGAGCTGTTTATTGAAGATGGTCCAGTTCGTGGACATTTTACCACCACCTCTTTTGGACCTGCTGGCCGTGTCTCTCCCCATTAATGTATGCTGTTGCACAGAGCTGGTACCTCTGATAGCAGCGGTGTCTGAGGGTGATGAAGCCATGAAATGATCAACAACGGCCCTCTTAAAGGATTTAATTGTGAAACCCCTTGGTGACTACAACAGTAGCGAAGGAAATTTGTCCTTGTACCGTGGGTCTAGAAAGGTGGTATAGGTTGCTGTTGAAAATGTGGATCACGCGAGGGTCTTGGCACAGACAATTAGATATGAAGTGCGTCATGTGTGCCAAGCTGTATAGAGACAAATGTTTTGTGACCCCAGAAAGACGAACAATACCCATGCTCTCCTCACACTGACTCTCCTCCTCCTCCTCCACCTCCTCCTCTCTAGCCACCCATGGTCGACAGACATGGGTTGCGAGTCCCCTCTGTAGCATGAGGGGTTCCCTCAGTACCACTGAAATAGAAGTCGTCTCCCTCCTCATCTTCCTCATCATCTTCAACGCCCAATCTTGCCTGAAGAGATTGGCTGGGCTGGGTAGAATCAGCCATTGTGAAATCTGGCTCCATACCCAGCTGCTGGGCACTCAAAGATTCCATTTTTAGATTATTCAGCGATTCTTTCAGTAGACATAGCATAGGAATGGTTACGCTAATAATAGCCTGATCACCGCGCACAAGCTTGTTGCAGTACTCAAAGTTATCAAGCACCTCACAAATTTCAGCGATCCACACCCACTCGACAGTTATGTGTCTTGGCTGAGTCTCAGTCTGATGGGCATGGTTAAGCTGGTATTCAGCAAGTGCTCTCTGCTGCTCATTTTTCCTTGCCAACATATGATATGTTGAGTTCCACCGTGTTGGCAAGTCACAAATGAGTCGGTGCTTTGGCAATTAAATTCCTTTTGAAGCACTGCAAGACCGGCAACAGCAGTTGAGGAATGACGGAAATGGGCGAAAACAAGCCGCACCTTCTCAAGTAGGTACGGCAAGTCAGGGTATCATTTTATAAATTTCTGCACCACTAGGTTCAGCACGTGAGCTATGCATGGCATGTGTACCAGCTTCCCAAGCTTTAAAGCTGCCACCAGGCTACAACTGTGGCGCCCCTGCGTCCAGGAGGCCACAAAAGGGAACTGCAGCCAGGCAGGTAGGACAATTGCTGCACAACAACACCCTCACAGCCCATACAACCCACGTGCAGTAGATGGCAGCATCCAGCCCTGAGATTGGTGACTCTAGGCAATTGAGGCGTGGTGGATTTAGAGGAGTGGGTTGGGCACACAAGTAGTCAGGTGACTTGACAGTAGAAATAGTGAGGGGGAGGAGGAAGGAGTTCAGTAGGCCATAGTGAGCTGAACAGCAAAGACCAAGAACAGGCCGAAAGACAGCAGAAGGCTGAGTGAAGCTGAGCAGACAGAAAGACTCACATGTCCTGAGAGTGTACGGTGTAGGAGCGCAGAATCTGTACCGAGCCAGGGTGAGCCGGAGGAGAGAGAAAGCACGTCCGAAGCCAATACCACCAGGAGTGTGAGAGAGAGAGGGATGGTGATACCCGGGCCCTAGACATACAGCAAAGCGACCGACTGCAGACGGAGTAGCCCTCCTATGATACCGAGAGTCGCAGAGAGAAAGAGCCTGGTAGAGCCTCACACTTGAGGACTGCTGGAGGCTGGGCTGAGTAGAGTGTCGGCTCTAGAGCGGACCGTAGTTTACCCGGCATCCCCAGACACCGACGGGGGACCACAGCTACACGTTAGGGTCCCTACCCCAAAGGACAGGCAGCTCAGTGACAAACTGGAGGACCCACAGGGGCCCGAGTCACCGCCATACGGTCCGGAGACACCCACCAAGTGTACAGAGAACGTAAACAGCCCGGAAAGGACACAAAGACTGTGTGAGGGGTCACAAAGAGAGAGACCTGGCTGCAGAGTAAAGGGAACCCGGAGAGAGGGAGTGTGTGCCCGTGTACTGGTACTGAACTTTGTAAGAACTGTAACTGACTTGTGAACTGTCTGAAGAATTGAGAGTAAAACACAGAAAACCCTGAGATTGCCTCCCTTGTGTCTCTGCATGAAAGCGATTCTCTCCATACAGGATTACAGATAGCCCTCCACCTGCAGAGCTACAGCACAGCCTGTCAGCACCAGCATTGAGGAGAGATCCCTGCAGCATCTGCACAGTAAGTGTGCTGAACATTCCACAATAGACTTAACCCTTTCTGCCCCGGGGAACACAGTTCTACCCACTGGAACTATTCCATCTACGCTGCTATTCCATCATCCTCGGAGGTTCTGCAGCAGCGGCGGCCCCCATCACTGGCCGCATATAGTGGGTGGCGTCACGACTGACAATCCCCTGTAAATATTCCCCTTTTATTGCCGAGCCCGGGACACGGTCCGGACCAGGACCACCCGTGACTTCCCCAGCAGCAGACCGGTCCGGTACCAAGTACCCCCGTGCCAGTGGGCCCGACACACCCATTATCACAGACAACCAGACCAGGTTGGAGATGCAGTGGGGAGAGGCACTGATCGGTCTGTTGTTTTATTCCTTGCCACAGCTCTTCTGTAGTGTGTGGTGTTTCACCTAAACAGATGAGCTTCAGCAGAACGTATTGCCGCTTTGCCGATGTGTTACTGCACAGCTCACAACTTGGGAGTGAGGTAGAGGGTAATTCAGCATAGGATGATGAGGATGAAGAAGAGGGGAGACAGGACGTATATGATGCGGCGGAAGCCCCGATTGAGGTTTGGCCCACTATTCGTGGTGTGGGTGGGATATGTTAAGGTCCAGTTTGAGACTCTGTCCCACCCTCCACCAGGTTGAGCTAGTGTGCCATGACAGATGTATTATCCCTGTCCACAAGTACTTGTCTGTTGTAATTTGGACCGTCCCGGTTATGGTGTTGGTGAGAGTATGCTTTAGATTGTTTGAGACGTGCTGGTGTAACAACACACCAAGAAAAATAGTGCCGGCTGGGAACCGAGTATCGTGCGGCAGCCACAACCAACAGATCATAGAAAGACTGTGTCCCCACAAGCCTAAACGGCAACATCTCCATGGCTAGTGACTTGGCAATGTGCGCTTTCAGTATATGTGCTTGTGGGTGTGTGGCTTGGTATTCACGCCTCCTTTCATAGATCTGGGGAATGGACAAGTAGACACTTGGCTTGGAAAAACAAGTGAATGAGCTTGTTGTGTCATGCGTCTGTGCAACTGCAGCTTGTAAGCAAGAGGTATGATCAACTGCTTTCTGCCCTGCAGATTGGGAAGGATGGCTCACAGGTGACATGGCAGTGGTTTGACCCGCAGACACCGATTTGGTACCCTGTTGTTTCGCATACCAACTAAGGTGCTTGGCTGCCATATGTTTCCACATACTGGTGGTGCTTTGGTTGCCTTTGCCCTGGCCTCTGCTCATCTTCGTATGGCAGATGCTACAGATGACATTTGGTTCAGAAGGACTATCTGAACAAAAATTCCAACCAGAGGCTGAATGCACCCTTGCCTTGATTTGGGACACAGAGGGATAGCTCTTGGCACAGTTGACACACTTTGCACACTGCTCAAACCAGTAGGCCTTGGTGCCTTTGTTGGTGCTACGTATCCACCTTCTTCCTCTGTGCAGCTGTGTCGGCTATGTATGCCAGCGGTCCAGGTCGGATCAGATCGGTGGTCTCATCATCGACCACCTTGTCGCCCATGTTATCCTCCTTCCATGTTAATATTATTGTTTGACCAGCTGGCAACTGTGTGTCATCACCATCAGCCTCCACATCATCACCTGGTATATCACGTGGATGAAAGTGGCTATCTTCTGGCAGTGGACCAGATTGCAATCTGACCACAATGGCCAGATTGCAAGGTCCTGGCAGTACACCTAGGACCTTGCAATCTGGCCAATCAGGTGGCCGCTAGCGATCACGTGGTTGTGACGTGTCACCATCTGATTGGCCAGATCGCTACCGGCCATCTGATTTGCTGGAAGTCACAGGTCCTTGTCCAGTGATCGCAGATCTTCTGGGACGGTCCCGGTGCAGGCGTCGGACCGGTGAGTATGTAATTTTATTATTTTTAACAACTTTTATTCACTTTTAGGGTACTTTCGCAGTGTATCTATACATATATATCTATAGATACACTGCAAAAGTAATCGGACTCGCTATACTCGCAACGAGTACCGAGTACCGGACCTACTCATTACGAGCATAGTGAGTCGGAATATGGCGGTACTCGCTCATCCCTAGTTGTTACTCATGTCACCTGCTGTACTTGCTGGCCTGTAACTTGACACCGGCATCTACACCAGAGTTGCAGTTTTGTTCATTGTGAAAACACATGTAGTACACCAGACGGGCCCTATATTTTTTGGGTGCGTTAAACTCAGCCTCCTACACTTGTGGCACCTGTAATAACTCACACATTGTATTGTTGCTGCACATTGGTTCATGTTTTCAACATGTTTTTTGAGATGTTGATATTTGTTTCTGTACACGTGCTCAAGGCCGGCGTAAGCACCTGGCGCACCCGGTCAAATGCCGGAGCCTTCCACAGCTTAGGGAGCCCACTTTCCATCAGGGACAGGCAGGCAGCCCTGACAGTAAGGGGCCCATAAGGGACAGAGAGCCCTGATGGCGAGGGCTCCCTCAGCTGAGTGCATGCTGCAGCTACTTGTCCGCATGGCTAATATGCATGTGATGCAAATTAGCCATGTGGAGGAGCAAGGAAGGCGGTTGGTGGGTCTCCATGGGAAGCTGCAGGGGTGGATGCAGGTGGGTGTTGGAGTGGTGGAAGTGTCCCAGGATTCATTGAATACTGCGGGGACGCTGCATTGATCCCCCTGCGTGCTGGCACTTCCGGGATTAGTGAGTGAGCTCAGCTTAGATATCAGAGCAGCTGAGCTCCTCCTGACCTGGAAGCGCTGATACTGCGTAGGTGCCGAATGAGCCGAAGAGAGCCGAGCCAACCCGAGGTGGGGGGGGTAGACAGTCTGAAACAGGGGCCACATAGGCGTGGGTGGGGGAGTCTGGAACGAGTGCCACAAAAGGGGAGAATCAGGGTGAATGGGGAAGCCACAAGAGGGGAGAAGCAGGGTGGATGGGGAAGCCACAAGACGGGACAAGCAGGATGAATGGAGAAGCCACAAGAGGGGAGAAGCAGGGTGAATGAGAAGGCCACATGAGGGGAGAAGCAGGGTGAATGGGGGGCACAAGAGGGGAGAAGCAGGGTGAATGGGGGGGCTACAAGAGGGGAGAAGCAAGGCGAATGGGAAAGCCACAAGAGGGGAGAAGCAGGGTGAATGGGAGGCACAAGGGGAGAAGCAGGGAGAATGGAGGGGCCACAAGAGGGGAGAAGCAGTGTGAAACTAGGGGGGTCACATATAGTGAAGGAGCGTAAAATAAGGGAGACAACATTGGGGGAGAAGCTGTATGAATGGGGGCTATATAGGGGAGTTGCAGTATGAAACAAGGAGGAACGCATACGAGGGAGAGAAGCTTTAGGTAAAAGCGGGACTGCATATGGTGGAGAGCCGTATGAATTATGGGGAGCACGTGGGGGGTCTATATATATATATATACGAGTATATTACCTGGAGAATGAGCTGGGATATATATATTATTTGGAGGTCGTGCTATATATATATTACTTGGAGGATGTGCTGCACTGTATATATTATTTGAGGCTGCAACTGGTCTGTCACAGCCTCCAAATAATACATACAGCTCCACAGAAGCCTCCAGGTGATATATGCAGCCCTGCACAGCCTCATTTTTACATATACAGCCCACCCTGCAGCCTCTATATTATATATACGCAGCCCGCAGCTTCCATATTATATTCATGAATCGTTGTAGGTGTTAAAGGGGCCCACGGAGACTGTATCGCCCGGGGCCCACAAAAACCTGGAGCCGGCCCTGCACGTGCCCCAAGTCCTCCATGTAATGACTGTGTTCTGGCCCATATTGGTTACACATGGCCTGTATGTTTGTCCACACGTCCTGATAAAGGCACTTAAACAAGCCGTTACACACATGTTTTTTTGGAGGTAATAGGGCATTGCACCACAAAGAACATGTCGAGCCCACTGGGATGGGGGTACTCGGTACCGGACCAGGGTTGCTACTGGGGAATTTCACGGAGGTCCTGGTCCGGACCGTGTCCCGGGTCCTGGCAAATAATAGGGGAATATTTACAGGGGATAATAGTTTGCCGTGACGCCACCCATGGCTTGTGGTCAATAATGGGACCACTGCTGCTGCAGAACCAGAGATGATGTAGATAGAATAGTTCTCCGCGGGTAGAACTGGGTTCCCCAGGGCACTGATGATAAAGTCTATGGTGTAGTGTAAGCTTGTAGTGGATGCAATACACTTACTGTCCTGCTGCTGCAGCTTTCCTTTCTCCTTTACTCTCTCTCCTCTCACTTGGTGTGTGTGTCTCCAGACGGTATGGCGGTGGCTCGGACCCCTGTGGGTCCTCGTGGTCGCCACTGAGCTGCCTGTCCTTTTGGGGTAGGAACTCTAACGTGAAGTTAGAGCTCCCCATCGGTAATCTGGGGAAATCGTCGGTCCCCTTCAGAGCCGACACTCTGCTGCTAGCCTAGCCTCCAATAGTCCTGCTGTGCTAGGCTCTATCAGGCTCCCTTCTACCGTGTGATTCAGGTTCCATAAGAAGGTTACTCCACCTGCAGTCGGTCGTCTCAGCCGTGTTTCCAGGACCCAGTACTGCTGGTCCTCTCTTTCCTCATACTCCTGGGGTGCTGGCTCCGGATGGGCTTTCTCTCTGTGGCTCCACACTAGCTCTTCAGATTCTGCGCTCCTTACACCCCACTCCTCCAAGATGTGTGCTTCTGGTCTGTTTTGCTCAGCCTACCTCGGCCTACTGACTCCTTCCTCCTCCCCTTCTCTATTTCTACCAACTATCACTTGACCTGCTTGCTGTCCCACCCACAGTTCTCTAAACCCACCATCCCTTGCCCGCCTAGAGTCCCGGGCTCCGGGTTGGGTGCTGCCCTCTAGTGGTGTGTGGGATGTCTGTGAGGGTGTTGTGGTGCAACTGTCTTTCTTCCTACCTGGCTGCAGCTCCCTATGTGGCCTCCAGGTCGCAGGGGCGCCACAAACACATTAATGTTCCATTTGCTACTGTACACTTTTCATGTGCAAGGTGATTATACATGAGGTCACAACAGAGTAGCTTTTTCAATGGCCATTGTGGGTTAATGCAAATGTATACATATGCTTGTATGCATGGCCAATCTTAAATTTGAACTTTGTCAATTTGCAGAACATGGGCACCTCAACAGTGTCTTCGGGTTCCGGAGCAAAGTGAGTAAGTGTATTGTGTGATTAATGCATATTTTACTAGTCTGTAAGCATTATCAGAATGTGCCATTACATGTGTGACACATGCCAAGTCACATATGTGTGCCTCGTGGGCTGAGTGTGTTCCCTGCTCTTAATGTCACATATCCTACAACCATGCAGATATGTAGTGTCAAAATAGGGGCTGCCTGACTGTGGCCCACACATTGCATTCATACATGTGTTATAGGCGGTACATGTGTGGTTTTAAGTTCCTACAACAAACCTCACACAACATTGTCCGAACACGCAAACATGCGTCACACATCCCGTTTATGTTTGGTTGTTCAATATGTGTTTTTTGGACCCGAATAATGAATTTTTTAACAAAAGGCTTTATATACATTACCTCATTTCCTGTAAGCTTTGGAATCAAGTCACAATATTCTTATATATTGCGTTATGAGCCCACGTTTACATTCAGAACTCTTTGTTAGTTTCCATGTGTTACTGTTGGTGCATGTGTGTACCTACTTAAGTCCAAGTGTTATGTTGTTCACAAACATTTAGCAATGTTTTATTACCATTTTCCCCCCAAACAAACAAAGCACAAGAAGTCGCATAAAAAAGGCCATAAAGTGAAAAAAGGGATACAGACACACAGGGGCTTGACCTTTCACAGCCGCCAGAAAGTATGTAGTGGGACCAAAATGGGGTTCATACATTGTAACCATTGGAGTTATCATGTGTGTTTTCTGAAATACACATCACATATGTTGTTTGCCTTCACATGCACAGGTGAAGGAGGCTTCAAAAATCAGCGAAAAAACATCCGTTAAGGCTCGGGTCACACTTGCGTCATGACCCTAACCTGATAGAAGGGCTAAAATCTTAGCAATTTCAGAGAGGAGTTGAAGACACTAATACCAAAATATTGCCAGAAAACTCCCGTAAACATCACAATTGCTTATGATGAACAATCGCCTGAGGTAGAGTAGTATCCACATTAGGTTTTGTTTTTTTTTAATGTTATGTTTCATATGGGAATGCTCAGGGTCTTGGCCTTAATTTTTAACATTTAAAGTACCATTGATATTTTGATTTCTTACATTGCAGAAACAATGCTTTGGGCAGACGTTATGCTGTCCCTTAGTTTGTCAGCCAACAATGGTCCTAGTTACTTTCACCATGTGAATAAAACATGTTTTGAGTTGTTTGTGTTCAAGGTTTGTCCACATGACCAATACTCTACCAAAGTAATCTCATCCTTGTTGCCTTAAACTCTGACCATATAAGGTGCACTCTGTTTGTAATATGCGCACAATATTGGTGTAGTGTTATGGTGTGCCTGTGGTGAACTTGCCACCGTCACCATAGATGGCATACATAACAACTGGAATCTTGCTGTCATACATTGCAGGGCTGACATTGTAGGTGAGAGAGCTATGTGACAACTGTGTGACCACTATACATATGCTGGCAAAACCATCAACCCGGGGATCTGTTTGTTGGTGAGGCATGTGGAATATACCAAGGACACATGGATTCATGCGTCAGCAAGCCATAATTGCCCTTGGAAGGAGCCATATGTCAACTCATTGATGAGTTCCATGGTGCTGTGACCGTTGTAACCATGTTATCTGTATGCTGCCAACATGTACCCTGCATGGTGTGGGAGATGTTTAAGTCCTGGCCCAAAAATTACGTTGCTGATAATAAACACAACCAAACACTTTGTTTATACTTTTTTTAAATTGTAATGGTTAAAATAACAGTTTAGGTGACCACAAATATATAACAGAGACTGGCCAAAAATGTGCAGGTGACAAAACAAGAAACCTCAATGCCACTGGATATCTGAAATTGCTACGTGAATCAGATATCCAGTAGTATTGAGGTTTCCATTGATGAAGAATAGCCCCACTATCTTTGTACCCCATATAGCACACCATACCATCAATTTTTGTGTTCCAGCAGTCTTGGAGGGATCTATCCACTGTGGGTTAGTGTCAGACCAATAGTGGTGGTTTTGTTTGTTAACTTTACCATTCACAAAAACGTTTTCCTCATCACTCATCTGAAGACAATTGTCTATGCTGTGAAGATACGAGATGTGCAGAATCTGAAACAACAGATACTGGAAGCCTGTGCTAGCATTTCTTCTGTGGTGTTGCTATCAGTTTGTCAAGAGTTGGAGAAGAGAGTTGCATTGACAATCCAACACAATGGGCAGCACTTTGGACACATTTTATAAGTGGTCATAAACTTGTAAATAACTCATGAAATAATAAAGTTACGTTAAATCCAAGCACACCATTGTTCTCTTATGAAATTCGCTATACATTTGATGTGTCACATGACCCTCTTCCCGTTGAAAAAAATAAAGTTGGATCCAAAATGGCTGACTTCAAAATGGCTGCCATGGTCACCACCCATCTGGAAAAGCTTTCCCCTTTCATATACTAATGTGTCACAAACAGGAAGTTGATATCACCAACCATTCCCATTTTACTTAGCCAGGCTGGCTCCAAGGCAGGAATCTGCACTCCTTCCTCCCTATCAAGCCACGGGGGCCATCTGGTGTGTTGTGTATCCTGCTGCTGCCCATGTGATGGAGACCCGAAGGGTACAAGAGAGGTTTATAGAGTAGACAGGGACCCATCAGGCTTAAGGTCACCTTGGCGCGGTTGGTGGGCAGGCATATATTGGCCAATGCATGTGCAAAGAACCTTAATATAAGATATGTGTTTTTCTCCCCCAAATTTTTTTTTCCATCTGAGTTTTTCTGAAAAATCTTTTCAGTTTTTTTCTCAAGAAAAATACCTTTACCATTCTTTAAAAACATCATTGTATGCATGTTATTGGCATCAACAGTGTGCTGCTATAATTTTGTTGCATATATGAATCAGCCCTATAGATTTGCACTTGTTCTGAAAAATTTAAAGGAAGTGCTGTCTGTTTTTTTCCATATATATATATATATATATATATATATACATAGAAAAAATTGTGAGCAGCGGTTCTTTGTTTAGCATATGCTCAGTGCTTAGCAGTCCTTGGGGTGGCAATCAACCACCAACTCCAGACAAATATTTGTGAAAAAAGGGCTGCAGCACACAAAATTGAGATGATTTCTGCCTTTATTGGCTTTCTAAGGCATTAGATTAGAGACGTTTCGGTCAAATATTGACCTTCTTCCAGCCTGGAAGAAGGTCAATATTTGACCGAAACGTCTCTAATCTAATGCCTTAGAAAGCCAATAAAGGCAGAAATCATCTCAATTTTGTGTGCTGCAGCCCTTTTTTCACAAATATATATATATACATAGCATCATTATAACACTCGCGAGACTGCAGAGTGGTGACATCAGTGATGCGCTGTTCATGACTCGTTGACTTTGGAGAGCAGTAACGTTACTGTTGTCACCACTTTTCAGAGTTTCATTAAAAATAAACGCTCAACCAAAAAGTTCCCTCGTCCTCCACTCCTGTGTATGAGAGTGTGTCTTTTATTTTATTATTACTGGGCTAATAATGTGGGTGTCTGAAAGACACCTCTCCAGTACTAATGTGGCACCCCAGAGTCCGGTGCTACAATAACATTGCCTCCCTCAGGGGGTGATGTCATGCTTGGAAGCAAGAAGGGGGTATCCACACCAAGTAAGCCCACAGCATGCAACACTTTTCCTGCCTCCAGACGTGCGAACCCGGGTTCAGGGGAGCTCCTCTAAAAATTCTGGCCTAGGAGCGGGGTTGGTTAGTTCAGGTTCTAGGAGGACTGTGAATATGACCTGTGGACTGGAGCAGTGCTAAGCTCGTCCCAGGCAGAGTAGAGAGCGAATGAACAGCAAGTGTGAGGGACCCATAGGGGTGGGTCTGAGAAAGGAAGGAGATAAGAAGGCCTGGGGAGTAGAGCCAGTTACCAGCTCACCCCAGAGCAGAGCACCAGAAACAGACTCCGGAGTCCGAGGTTGTGAGGGCACTACTGACCCTGCAGCCAAAACCAGAGGACGGACAGGAGAATCCACATCTTCCAGCCACAAGCAAAGCACCTGGAGGCACAGCAGTACCTGAGAGCTCAGGCACAGTAGCCAGAGGAGTGGTGCCCGGGAAGGGCTCAAGCTGCCTGCCATATGGGTGAGAGACTTTCACGAAGGATGAGTGGGTCGCAGCTTTGCTATAGGCAGCCAGGACCAGCAAAGAGGAGCGCAACAGGGAGGCCTCAGAACTCACAGGGTGAGGAAATCCCCAACTTGCTTCAAGGCCACCCGGATTCCCAACATCTCCTGTGGAAAGTGTCTTGCTCTGAATCTGTAACAGCCAGTAAAAGAAAAGGAGACTGCGCACTGAGTGTCTCTCGATTATTCTGCACCCTCAGTCCTGCACCCCAACAGCCTACCACCACCATAAACTATACCAGTTGCCCTATGGAACCGCTCCACCCATGGGGAGCAATATCACTTTAGCTATGATCCCATTATCCCCAGAGGTCCCACACCGCAGTGTCGGCCATCAATAGCCGAACATCACGGGTGGCGTCACGACAATAATCCCCAAAACCAAAATCCCCAAACTTTTATTTGATACCGCCAGGGACTCGGAGTCAGGTCTTGACCCCTGTGACTCCCCAGAAGTATTAAAACCCGGTTCCGAGTACCCCACCAAGGTTTGATGCTAGCTGTGTTTTAGGACACTTCACTGCTGACATCAAACCCAAAAATCATTAACCCGATTGCCAAAGCACCAGGGTAATTGGAAAGATCCTAAGTGAAGCACTAGAATTGGAGCATTTCATGATGCTCCACTTTTGGGAAGACTGCGGGCTGGTATTTTTAGGATGGGAATGGCCGAATAAGCATGGACCTTCCCAACCTGATAATATGAGCACACTACTTCCTGCTTTATCATTGGTCACTATCAAAAATTAGGGGGACCCCACATCATTTTTAAAATTTTCATTATTAAATTACTTAGTCAATAGAAAGATGTACACTCTATCTATCTATCTATCTATCTATCTATCTATCTATCTATCTATCTATCTATCTATCTATCTATCTTTGCACTTCTATAAAACATAAAAATCATTAATTTATTTATTTACTAATAAATCAATGTTATATTCAACCTTTGATGTCTCATGGAATATGGCAGCACAATTTTTAACCCTTCTTTCTCCCTACTTTAATTCTTTGAGATAATAACCTTAGGGTTTTCATTGACTGAAAGTCATAATCATCAACATTAACAGAAAAACACTTGAAATAGATCACTCTTGTTTGTATTGACTCAATATAATATACGTGTTTGAC